>JASTWR010000449.1:0-141828 GCA_030770355.1 Harpagoxenus sublaevis
TAACTAAATTGGTGTATCAATCAACTAAGTTTTTATTAGCCTACAAATTTTAAGATAAACAATTAATAATTTATTTGATTTTTTATCGCGCTCTTGGTTCATCCATCAAAAAGTTTCCGCAATAATCAAAATTCAAACGATTGAGCTGCAGTTTTCGTTTAGTTGAAGGGAAACATATCAAGTAGTTGACGTTACACTACAATAATGTGATATTTATAATTATGCTCTTTAGTCGTTTGAGAAAAATTATATTTATTTTCAACTAAATATCATGTATCAATCAACTTAAGTTTTTATTTAGCCTAATAAACAATTAATTTATTTGATTTTTTATCGCGCTTGGTTCATCCATTAGTTTCCGTAGTAATCAAATGTTAACAAAATTCAAAACGGTTGAGCTGCAGTTTCGTTTTAGTTGAAGGGAAACATATCAAATAGTTAACGTTACACGATAATGATGTGATATTTAATTCATGCTATTTAGTTGTTTATTAGAAAAATAATATATTTATTTTAACTAAATTGTGTATCAATCAACTAAGTTTTTATTTAGCCTACAAATTTTAATAAACAATTAATTTATTTGATTTTTTTGTCGCGCTTGGTTCATCCATCAAAAAGTTTCCGCAATAATCAAAATTCAAACGATTGAGCTGCAGTTTCGTTTAGTTGAAGGAAACATATCAAGTAGTTGACGTTACACGACAATAATGTGATATTTATAATCATGCTCTTTAGTCGTTAGAGAAAAATTATATTTATTTTCAACTAAATATCATGTATCAATCAACTAAGTTTTTATTTAGCCTAATAAACAATTAATTTATTTGATTTTTTATCGCGCTTGGTTCATCCATTAGTTTCCGTAGTAATCAAATGTTAACAAAATTCAAACGGTTGAGCTGCAGTTTCGTTTAGTTGAAGGAAACATATCAAATAGTTGACGTTACACGATAATGATGTGATATTTAATCATGCTCTTTAGTTGTTTATTAAGAAAAATAATATTTATTTTTAACTAAATTGTGTATCAATCAACTAAGTTTTTATTTAGCCTACAAATTTTAATAAACAATTAATTTATTTGATTTTTTATCGCGCTTGGTTCATCCATCAAAAAGTTTCCGCAATAATCAAATTCAAACGATTGAGCTGCAGTTTCGTTTAGTTGAAGGAAACATATCAAGTAGTTGACGTTACACGACAATAATGTGATATTTATAATTAATGCTCTTTAGTCGTTTGAGAAAAATTATATTTATTTTCAACTAAATATCATGTATCAATCAACTAAGTTTTTATTTAGCCTAATAAACAATTAATTTATTTGATTTTTTATCGCGCTTGGTTCATCCATTAGTTTCCGTAGTAATCAAATGTTAACAAAATTCAAACGGTTGAGCTGCAGTTTCGTTTAGTTGAAGGAAACATATCAATAGTTAACGTTACACGATAATGATGTGATATTTAATCATGCTATTTAGTTGTTTATTAAGAAAAATAATATATTTATTTTTAACTAAATTGTGTATCAATCAACTAAGTTTTTATTTAGCCTACAAATTTTAATAAACAATTAATTTATTTGATTTTTTGTATCGCGCTTGGTTCATCCATCAAAAAGTTTCCGCAATAATCAAAATTCAAACGATTGAGCTGCAGTTTCGTTTAGTTGAAGGAAACATATCAAGTAGTTGACGTTACACGACAATAATGTGATATTTATAATCATGCTCTTTAGTCGTTAGAGAAAAATTAATATTTATTTTCAACTAAATATCATGTATCAATCAACTAAGTTTTTATTTAGCCTAATAAACAATTAATTTATTTGATTTTTTATCGCGCTTGGTTCATCCATTAGTTTCCGTAGTAATCAAATGTTAACAAAATTCAAACGGTTGAGCTGCAGTTTCGTTTAGTTGAAGGAAACATATCAAATAGTTGACGTTACACGATAATGATGTGATATTTAATCATGCTCTTTAGTTGTTTATTAAGAAAAATAATATTTATTTTTAACTAAATTACGTATCAATCAACTAAGTTTTTATTTAGCCTACAAATTTTAATAAACAATTAATTTATTTGATTTTTTATCGCGCTTGGTTCATCCATCAAAAAGTTTCCGCAATAATCAAAATTCAACGATTGAGCTGCAGTTTTGTTTAGTTGAAGGAAACATATCAAATAGTTGACGTTATACGATAATGATGTGACATTTAATCATGCTCTTTGGTTGTTTATTAAGACAAATAATACTTATTTTTAACTAAATTATGTATCAATCAACTAAGTTTTTATTTAGCCTAGATATTTGAACAAACAATTAATTTATTAAATTTTTTATCGCTTTTAGTTTATCCATCAAAAAGTTTTTAAAAATATACAAAACTTTTTGTTACTTTGACAAGTTAAGATTGACACAAACATTTTGTCGTGTCAAACTCAACCGTTCCGTTGAAAAAACACAATATTTATCAATCCTCACTGTATCGTTTAGTCAGTTCGATATTTGGAATTTAAACACATATAATACCTAGGTAACTAAATGTCATGCAAAATCAAATAAATGCTAATAGTATTTTGAACAAAATAATTGGATTAAATTGGTTTTGTTAATTCTTGATTATGGTTGACATGAATGAACTATATCTCTTTTAGTGCAACATTATAATTGTTGAATCAACCATTGGATCAACCAACCATACAAATTTAGTCCGTTCTACCAATTTTTTTTCTCAGTGTACAGAGGAAGAGAAAAAAAAAGAAGTTCAAAGGATTAGGAGAATACGACAAAATTTTTCATACAAAGAAATAGAAAGAGACAGCAATAGGCAAAGAATGAAGCATATACGACAAAATCCGTCGTATAAAGAAAATGAAAAAAAGAGCAATATACAAAGGATAAGAAAAATACGACGAGATCCGTCGTACAAAGAAAGTGAAAGAGATAGCAATATACAAAGAATGAGGCAAACACGACAAGATCCGTCGTACAAAGAAAGTGAAAGAGATAGCAATATAGAAAGAATGAGGCAAACACGACAAGATCCGTCGTACAAAGCAAGTGAAAGAGATGGCAATATACAAAGGATGAAGCAAACACGACAAGATCCGTCGTACAAAGAGAAAGAAAGAGATATGAATATTAAAAGAATAAGATCTGTGAGAGAAGAAGAATTATACAGAGAACTAGAGAAAAAAAAAATATAAAACGAATAAAATTAAAACGAAAAGTTGAAATTTACCATATAAATGAACAAATCAAAAACAAAGAAAGAATTAGATTTTTGCGTATTGATTCTGAATACAGATTAATGAATAATAAATTAAATAATATTATTAAAAAAAGAAAGTTTTTAGAAGATTCAAAGTTCGTCCAAAAACAACGAAGACAAGATATTGAACGCAAAAGATTGTTAAGATTAGATGATTTTTTCAAACATAGAGAAAAATACGAAAATTATGTTCAGATAAAGATAAAAAATGAAATTACAGAAAATAAATACTATTATTATTCTTTGTTAATAAAGTTTTTTAAAAATAGAAAAATTGGACCTGATATAGTTTGCGTCTGTTGTGAAAATTTATTTTTTTTTAATCTGTAGAGCATTTTAGTATTACCAAAATACGAAATAAGTTGATTGGCACAAAGATGGATATTGATGAATTCATTAATAAAATTATCAATAACTCATCGGAATATATGTGTAAGACTTGTAAAAGATATATCACATTAGGACAGCTTCCAAAAACAACAACAAACGAAGATTTAAGGTTCAATAATGTGCCAAAAGTCGTAACAGATTTGACAGCGGTTGAAGAAAGAATGGTATCACCATATATACCATTCATGCAAATAAAAGCATTACAACCGTTTGCAATTAACCCACAATTATCATTAAAAGGAAGTATTGTTAATATTCCGGTTGAAATCAATGAGATGATAAATATTTTACCTAGAAGTTTTGCCGAAATGTCGACTATACAAATTAAGCTAAAAAGGAACCTGGAACACAAGACTGATTATATGTATGAAACCATAAAACCAGCTAAAATTTGTGAAGCTTTGGAATATTTACAACATACTCCTTTGTATATAAAAAACAATATAAAACTTGACGATGAATTCTTTAAAAAATATAACAAAAATTTTAATACAGAATTGGATTTTATTGTAGATAATAATGATAAGTGCAATAGCTGCACAAATACAATAAATCGATTAAATTTAGAAGAACACAACGATAATTCAGATTCTGAAGAATCGGTTTTTTTCGAACCAATTGACGAAGTTCTAATTATAGATAGGAATAAAGAAATATCTGAAAATATAGCAATTATAGCACCGGGACAAAACAAATCTCCAGTACCTTGGCATTTAACGGAAAATATTGATGAATTATGCTTTCCAAAAATTTATGGAGGAGAAATTCTGGATAAAAAAAAAATATTATCATACTCTGAAAGAATTAAATTTGAAGCCAGACATAAAGATAGAAGATCGTGTCAGCCTACAAGGATTTTATTTATGGCTAAACAAAAATTGGAAAGATCAGTAATGTCAAATTTAAATATTTGCTTAAGGAGAGTTTAAAAAAATGAAAATTTAACTGCTAAAAAAATTAAAGATCAGAATTTTTTAAATGATTCTATCCGTCATGACGATGGATATAGATTTTTGAAACAAGTGAGGTCGTCACCATCATATTGGGAAAGCAAGAAGAAGCATTTACTTGGCATGATTAAACAATGTGGAGTTCCAACATTGTTTATTACTTTTTCTGCATGTAAACACAAAAATCCTGATTTATTAAAAATTTTATACAAATTACAAGAAAATAAAAACATCAGCATTCATGATGCTATAAATTTGGATATGGCAGAGAAAACTAAGTTGATTAGAGAAGATCCGGTAACGTGTGTACGATATATAGAAGAAAGATTCAATCAGATTATGACGATATTGCAAAATAAACATGGTCCATTTGGAGAAAATTACGTTGTTGATTATTTTCAGAGGAGAGAATTCCAAGCTAGAGGATCAGTTCATACGCATAATCTGTTATATTGCAAAAATGCTCCAATTTATAATAAAGAAAATGATGACGAAAATGAAAAGTTAATAAAGTGGATTAATAAAATTATAACTTGTCACTATGACGATAAAAATCCATTAATACTGTTTGCAGATACATCGACATAAGCCGACATGTTACAAAGGTAGAAGAAATAAATATTTGTGTAGGTTTAATTTTCCGATGTTTGTTATGAAAAATACGTTGATTCTTAAACCCTTAGAAGAAAAAGAAAAGACTAAAAATTATAAATCAAATGTAAAAAAAATTAAAGAGTTAATGCAAAAATTTTTTGAAAAAAATATACTAATCTCTTTCGAGGAAATGTTAGAACGTTTAGAAATGACCGAAAGAGATTACATTCAGGCAATCAGAAGCACTTTATCAAGAACTAAAATTTTTTTAAAAAGACAAAGCAACGAAGTTGCCATTAATGCGTACAACAAAGTGATATTGACACTTCTTGAATCAAATATGGATATACAATTTGTTTTGGATCCCTATAGTTGTGCTTCGTATATGATTAATTATGTTACAAAAGTCGATGCAGACTTATCACGATTATTAAGAGAAGCATCAAAAGATTTGGAAAATGGAAATTTAGATATTAGACGGAAGTTCAGAAAGATTGCTAACATTTTTATAAACGGTAATACTATGTCTGCACAAGATTTTATAATTAAATGCGATAACCTGTCTCTATATTTTGCATAAATAAAGATTAACAGTTTATCTGTAACATATAACGAAATAAAGTTTTTCTGGTTTTTTTTATTTAATGATAGAACTACCTTAATAGCTACATAATATTGTAAGTAGTATACCATTTTGTACAAATGGAATCACAAAGATAAATGTACCAGTTATTAGACAATTAATTTTTATCGAGGAAAAGTACTATCTTTAACATGAATAAGTTATAAATAATGTTTTCAAGATATCAAAATTATAAATTTTCTTGGTTTCATGAATAACATTAATAGTTAAATATTTTAATTTTACGTTATGTTGTCCAATAATTGGTCTATGTTCACTATTTGGTACATTTACCTTATACTCTAACACAAACAACAGGTAAAAAATTTACTATACTTATTAACACTGCTTTTTCGTTTTTTTATCAACATGCTTCCAATTGTCTTTTTTTACAGTTAGAAAGCTTTGATTTAAAGGCATTGCTTCAAAAAACAGTAACCGGACAAGCGATTATAGCTTTATACGATGCAAGGAGTGGATTACCGCTGAGATGCCAACAGTATTTGGCAAACATTATTATCTGCCACTTTTTTGATAATAACATTAAGTAAGCATGTATTTAAAAACCTCTAGTATAATGTGTACGTATATACAGGATGTCCGGCGCGTCGCGACTCGGATGTCCTCTCGTGTGTAGGTAGAACTCGTCAAACTAAACGAAAAAGTTTTATACCATTTTGTAAACAACCACATAAAATTTTGAGTGGTTAATTAATCGTATATCAATCGTCATGCCCTACACTGCATCAAGTGCAATCATTCACCAATCTTCTTTGCTTAATAACTACAAATTTTATGTGTTTGTTTGCAAAATAATATAGAACTTTTTTCTTCAGTTTGATACGTTCTACTTGAGCTCGAGCGGTCGGACATCTAAATCTAAACACTTCGTATATATGTAAATATATTGTATATAAAAGAGACAGTATACACTTTTCTCCTCTTTTTCTTCTCAGGTAAAAGTTGTTTAACTAAGTCTAACGTAAATATCCACTTTTGCGAAAATATTTATAAAACGAGGAGAATAATAATATTAGTTTTCCTATATAACTGTACACTTACTTTTTTAGCGTTCAATTAAATAACGAGAAATTAAACAAGGTTGCGGATAATATTATTACCCTCTTCCCTGCTGAATGTAAGGAAGTACTCTGGGAAAAATAAATACGGTTAAGCAACCCATTTTGGGATTCAGGATTAGTAATCAAATTATTTGGATTGCTCGTAACTTTATTTTTACGTAACCTTGTATTTAGACTAGAAATACGTCATCAAAATGATGACGTCAGAGGAATAGTATCAGTTATAAAACCTAAAAATTGACTTAAGCAAGTGTGATTGTTGGTTATGAGAAGACATCTCGAGTCCCCCAAATACAGTTATATCATCGAATTGCTGTTGCAGTAATTGCACATATCAGTTAGACAACGACGATGAGAGCATCCAGTAACCTTATTTGAGGAATACGTAAATGAAGACACCGACTAGTCTTATAAGAAATTTGAGTTGTAACTTACCTACTATCTGAAATACCTAACTAAAGAATCAGGTAATGTAAGCAAAAATTTGAGTTACGGCTGAACTAAAAAAAAAAAAAGAATTTTTATTTGTAAATTGTTCTTATTTTTTCTATTTTTAAGTTAATCTGTATTCATGGTTTCGCATATATTCTATTTCATTATTTACAATTATACATTGTTTTACAATTTTTGTATACGCACGCATTGACGGGATTCGAACCTAAGAACCTATAAGATTCCGGAATGGTAGCCTAGTACGCTAACGCTGAGCTAACGATCTATTTTACTGTAATTCTTCTAAAACTTATATTTCTGTTCTCGAACAACCACAATTCAGAGTTATATAAAATATGAATATGAGTTAAGGTAATACAAGATGAAAACAAGAACTAACAGGCACAGCGAGACATTGATTGCGTAACGGCAGAGTAAGGAACTTATAATTTTAAAATAGATATGTCGGTAATCTGAAATCAGAAATTGATAATTCCGAAATAGGTATGTTTAATCTGTAATCACGATTACGGATTTCGTAACCGTGATTTCAGATTAAGCATAATTCAGAAATAGGTATGTTTAACCTGAAATCACGGTTGCGGAATCCGTAAGGACTTTTCAGATTAAACATACCTATTTCTGAATTATCAATTCCTGATTTCAGATTACCGATATATCTATTTTAGATAACGGATTACTGATTTTTGAATAGTCAAGTTGAAAACAGAGTTGTAACTCAAACTTTTCCATAAAACACATTTCAAGTTAACAACCACAATTCAATTTCACTCTTCTAATTTTTAAATTTTACATCCACAAATTTGGGTTATACAAATAATGTTAATTTTAATTTGGTTAACCAAGTTATGTAGGTTATGAACATGAGTTAAGGTAATCGCATTTGTAAGATGATTAACTCAACTTTCCACCGACAACTGACATTTGCAAAAACGTAATTCAGATTTAGAGATACGTTCCGTCCTCATCTGTGACGTCACAGTTCTCTCTTAAGCGAAATTTATGGTTAACCCCGCGTAACTCAAAATCGGAATTAACTATTCTATCTATGTCAAAGATGTTTAAGTTATACTAGTCAATTTTTTCAATTAGTTCTGTCGATATTCAGTTACGCAAAAATAAATTGAACTTATTGGGCACTAACCCAAATGCTAAGTTGCTTAACTACAAAAATAACGGTCAAAATTTCTCCCAGAGTATATTATTGTCCACCCGTAAAAAAGAAAGATTCAAAAAAACAGAAATCCGGTATTGCTAAGGGAAAATTAGTGGATAAAAATAGAAACATGTTAGCGTTTTTAAGAAAGTATCAATTGATTACATTGAGCAAATCTGTCTCAGCGGATAGTTCCACAGATGAAGACAGTTTTAACGAAGGTTGGTGTAAATAACATATTTTTACAATTTATTTTATACTTAATTACACTATATTATTTTGGTAGAAAAAACTGATAATGGCGAGGAGGCAGAGCGGAGTCACAATTGGCTTAAAAATAATTTTGAACCTTGGGAAGAAGTTGTGCTTCATTGGGAAAAATCGTTTTTACTTAGAAAAAAATTACTACGTGATCGTACAACTTACCCACATCTATGCTCAATCTTTGACGATTGGAACATATTAACATCTTCAATGGGCTATGTGTTGGTAAATAACGCAGTACATCTGGCGTGTTATTTACTATAACTTATTTAATAAATTTTTACTGTTGAGCTGTTGCCTTTGTAATGCCGCGTAACATTACTTCCGAAATAAAAATCCTACAAATTTGAATGCAACGTTTAATTACAGATTGAAAAGGATTACTTACGGCTATACAAAGAAAAGTATAAAAACGTTGAAGAAAAATTCAATTTTTTATTCGATGCTGTGTTACATTTGAGAGGCAAGGAATTGGATTGTTCCAGCAAAGTATTGCTGGATATGTTAAATGGCAATATTCCAAATGGTATATGAAGAATGGAATAATTTGTGTAATGAATAATTTGTGTAATTGTTAACAAATAACTTTTTTGTTTCAGATTCGAAGACTTTAATTAAAGTTTATTTATTATTTTCGCTTTTACCAAATAGATCCTCAAAAGCAAAAGTTGGCAAGAATTTCTTTAAACCCACCCAAGTTGAATCACAAGAAAGTCTAGTACTTCATGTTAAGGTACATTAAAGTATAAATAAATTGAAATTTCTCTCTCTTTCTCTTTCTCTCTCTTTAGAAATAAGATCTGATTGTGAGTATTGTATTATTTTAAATAGATTCCTGGTGACGTGGAAGAGGAGATAAAAAATAAAAGGAAAAAGCTTGAAAAATTTGGATTGACCTTGCAGCCTTTTATTCTCGTGGTGGGACCTTCTTTAACAGAAATTCAAGCAATTTTTGTAAGAATCGATAACGTCTCGTATAAGCTGAAAACACTGTTTAAAGCTTTAGAAATATGTTTTATGACTTTTATGGTCCTGGACTTAAAGTATCCATCTGCATCAGAATACATCTGGTATTTATTTCAAAGAACTGTTTTTGATATAAAATTACAAGGAGACAACAAAATTCCCATGATTTGTGACGTAATTAAAAAAATTTCTAAATAGCTTTTTAGCCTGCAATTTCTAATATATTATGTTGAATTTCTGTATTGACAGATATTCTCAGTGTTTATAAGTATCAGACATTTTTATTTCTTTGTTGATAATTTTATCAAGAACATGAACAGTATTTTTTTCTTTAAAAATAAGTATTAGATATAATTATAAGTATTAAACTTTTTTATTTGTTTATTAATAATTTTATAAAGCATTATTTTTTTGTATAAAAATAAGTATTATATTTATAAGCATTAGACTTTTTTGTTTATTGATAATTTTATCAAGAACATAAACATTATTTTTTTCTTTAAAAATGATTTGTACTCGATGTCAGCGAAAATTTAAAAGTATTGAAAATGTAACAAAACATATGAAGGCAACTCACCGTTATGAACAAAGTTTTCAATGTGGTTTTCCTGAGTGTTTTAGAAAATACGTTAATATTGAGTCTTTAAAGAAACATTTGAATGCTTCACATAAGAACCTCTTTAGCAATAGTGATGCATCACGTAAATTAAATGAACGATTTACAAACGTTCGTATTACTGATGAAAGTGATGAAGCATCATCTTCAAGTAATACCGACATACCGACTACTGAAGTTAGTAGCCAATGTAATGTTAAGACTAACGATAGAAATGTTAATAATGAACAACAAACGGTTGATGATGTAATATTAAAATTTATTTCGAAGTTATACAGTAATAGCTCGATTACTAGGAATATTGTTCAACTTTTAGTTGATGATTGCTCAGAACTTGTACAAGATTTACTGTCATACATAAAATTTAAATTAGAATCTGAAATATCTCTTTCTAATGATAATTTTTCTAAAGTGCTTGATAACATTTTTTACGATATAAGACCTTTTGAGAAATATTCGACAGAATATAAACGTTTCCAGTTTTTTAAAGAATCTAAGTGGCTTGTACAGCCACAGAAGTTTCTTATAGGAGAAATTCTTGATAATAACAGAGATAAGAACAATTTTACAATATTAACATCAAAAAAGTGTGAAGGACAATTTATTTCGTTACGGGAGTCATTAAAACAATATCAAGAGACACGGTAGTGTCTCGCGCCAAGTACGCGCGGAGCGAGACAGCCGTGGCTCTATATACGCGGCGCGACGAGTTGCGAGTACCCGAGATTTTTAGATCTGGATAACCAGTGAACGGATCAAGTTCTAACTAGGCTTATCGTAAAGCTTGGACCAAATTTATATAAGAAAAATGTTTTTATTTTTCCGCTACGTGCCCTACGAGCGGAGATATTACGATGCATAGGATAAAGTGTGAAATTTTCAATTCAGATACGTCATCGTCGTCCTCCAGATCGTCACTTTCACACTCTCGCCACGGCGCGCCGTGGCGCCACAGGTAGCGCGTTACTTTCACAATCTTGACGTTAATAGCGCTATTTTCCATTTTAGAGCAACAAAGTGTCGCCAGCGGTGCACTTGGTGTACTGAGTGCAGTTGCACTGCCGGTGCACTTGGTGTACTGAGTGCAGTCGCACCTCCGGCGCCCCGCGGCCGGGCGGTGTATGACAGCGCGGAGCGAGATAACCTACCTACGCGGCTGGATCGACTCGGGCTTTGCGCGATTCGGGAGTGTGTGTGTAGTGAAAAACGTTCAAGTCCGGCTTGCAGATCAAACTCGCCGAGCCGGACTCGCGAGTCAATTGTACAAAAATAATAGGCCGTTTTAGACGTCCGCGTCGTCGAGAAATATTCCGTCCGCGTCGAGGTTATGATGCTTATACGATGTTTATGTGTGCGTTCAGTCGGGATTCGTGCAGTGATAACGTGCAATGTGTGATAAACTATCGTAAGTAAACTATATCGTGCGTGATAATAAACTCACGCTCTCTCTCGCTCGCTTGTTCGCTCGCATAATCTCGTCTCTTACGAGTTAAAGTGAGGTTATTTATCCTCTAAATAAATCGCGAGAGAGATCGATCGAGTCATCATCATCACACGCGTCAAAGTGAGTGAGGTTAGTGTCATGTCACATTGACACCGCAGGGAGGATTGATTCGCACAATCTTTTAGGCTTATAAATACAGTACTCGCTCTGCTTTCATGTTGATCGTTTCTCAAGTCTGCTTTACAAAATATGCTTCCCGGAAGAAGTTGAAACATTATTTATTGATTTCTTATTCAATAAAGTTACTAATTTATTGTATATGTTTCTTTGATAGCGATCTGTCTGATGGTGTTCTGGGTTTTGATTGCGAATGGGTCAAAAAGAGACTCGTCTATCTGTTACAACTGGCTACTATCAATGGAGTAGTTGCTTTGTTTCGCATCGGAAAGATTGGATACATTCCACCTAAGCTTAAGGTAACGTTTCAAATAGTTTATGATCAGATTATCCGCAACTATGCATAACATTGAATTTTAATAACATTACATTTAACTGCTGTAAGTAACACAAGACCTAATCTGATACTATTTATAGCCGATATAAATCGGAAAACTTTAACGTCGCATTAATTTAATTTATACAAATTTTGCAGTCGCAACAGCAGATTCAGTCGCAAACGCATCAGGCTATTGTCCTAAATGGCAAAATACAAAATCAAGTAAATCCGCCACTGCCAGACATTCCAAGTTACGCATCGACGCCTGGCTGGAAACTTCCATTGCCCGCATCATCGTTAAAGATTTCAAAAGTATCGAATGGTAAACCATATGATAATGTCTTTATTTTGTAAAAACAATTCAAATTCAACTTTGAAGCTACAAAATTTTTAATATAACTTTAACGTATAGGCATAGTGCTATCCTGGAGCATGAATCTAACGGATAAATATGCGGATATCGCCAGTTATCAATTGTACGCGTATCGGGAAGTCGCTGGTGTGAATCCTACCACTTCACTGTGGAAGAAAGTGGATCATGTGCGCGCACTTCCGCTCCCTATGGCGTGTACCTTGACTCAGGTAAATTGAAACATCAACGTTATAACTCGTCAAAGGGATAAAACGTGTCTCATGCGTTGTTTGGAATTCGCAATACTGTGAGAGCAATATTCTTGTTACAGTTTTCCGAGGGTAACAATTATTACTTTGCGGTCAGAGCGGTTGATGCACATTCTAGAAAAGGACAGTACAGTATACCTGGCAATATCTCTCTGTAAAGGAGCAACATCAAGTTTTGAGATATACTCTTGCGTTCAACGCGTACTCGTGATAAAAATAGTTCGTAGATAACGTCATCTCAATAACACGGTACATTATAATGGATCTGACTCGACGATTGATTTAGCTAATGTCCCTCTTTTGGATTATTGAACTCAAAATGCGATAACTCCAGTTGATGTTAGTTCCATAAATGCTTCCAATCGCACACATAATTTATTGTACATAATTCCCTATTTCGTAATAGATATCTTAATTGTTTCTTTTTTATTAATTCCTTTTAATAACTGAATTTTAATTCATCCTTTCGGGGCAAAATATTGATGTTACAACATAATTGTAATTTCTTGAAGACATTTTTATGATAAATTCATGAAGTTCTGTTTCTGATCTGTCGTATCAGAAACAATTTATGTAGATTGAAGGTTGCAGTATATATTTCGATATTTCCAGCGTTACGAAGTGTCCCCTGATAGCAAATTAATAGCCTTGTGCGGAAGACTGGGCGAAATATATTTGTTACACAGCTTTACACTAAAGAACTTGTCGGCTTACTAAAGATGAATTCGAAATGTAGGGTATTGGCGTTTACACCAGACAGTAAAACGCTTATCACACACGGTAGGGAGTAGACTTGTACGATTTTCTGTATACACTTTCCAACGTGATTTTTAAGGATTGGTATATAAATATCTTTTTTCTTATTCAACCGTAGACTGCAACGAGATGTACATATGGGATCTGAATACTCGCACGTGCATCAATCGTGCTGTAGATGATGGGTGCTTATCTTGCGCATCGCTCGCCGTGTCCCCGAGCGGTCAATTTGTGGCTACAGGCAGCGCGCAAGGTGTGGTTAATCTGTACGACATGAAAACTGTACTGGAGGATCAAATCCCCGCGCCTTTAAAGATAATGATGAATCTCGTGATTAAAATATTACCTATTTAGAATTACCTGGAGTTTTCATGTCAATCAAAAGTTACATTGCAGAAGAGTCTGTAAAAGAAGATACTATATCAAGTATTTTTTGCGGAAATGTGTGGAAAAATTTAGTTGAGAAATTTGATAATAGAATATTACTGCCTTTGTTGGGATATTATGATGATTTTGAAACAGGAAATCCTTTGGGGTCAAGATCATGTATACATAAATTGGGTGGTCTGTATTACACAATTGCAGGTATACCAAAAGCTCATGCTTCATCTTTAGAGAATATATTTCTTGGTGAACTTTTATATAGCAGGGATCGTGAAACGTTTGGCAATAAAGTCTCTTTCAAACCATTTATTGACGAATTAATTAATTTAGAAAATTGTGGTATCACTATATGCGTGGATAATAAAGAATATCAAATTTTCTTTTCCTTGATTGCATTATTAGGAGATAATTTAGGGTTAAACGATTTACTTGGTTATAATAAATCATTTTCTGCTAATTTCTGTTGTCGTGCATGTCGATGTGCAAAATTAGAAATGAAATCTCAGTCTGAAAAAGATATGGAATTATTAAGAACAGTATCGAACTACGAAGAAGATTGTAAAGACTTCAGTCATGGTGTCAAAGAAAAATGTATCTTTAATGAATTACCCAATTTTAACTGTATAACAAATGCCGCATTTGACGTAATGCATGATTTATATGAAGGAGTTTGCAGGTATGTCATGGCCAAAATTATAAATTCTTTAATAAAAGAAAAATATTTTTCTCTTAAAATATTAAATAGTAGAATTAAATATTTTAATCACAGATGCAATACGGATGTTGGGAATTCAATTCCACCGATTAATGAGCATCATCTTAAGCAGGGTCTTTTAGTAATGTCTTCTTCTGAAATGTCAGCCCTTGTAACATATTTTGGTATTTTAGTTGGTGATAAAGTTTCAGAAGATGATCCATACTGGCACTTGTACCTACCCAGGTACGGTTTTACAAGCGGGGCAGTGTCGCGCCAACGTCGGCTGTCGACTGCCGACTGTCGGCTGTAACGTCGCGCCGATGTCGGCCCAATATCCAAATGATAAGATCGGCCCAATGTTCGGTTGTCAGTATCGGGCCGATACTGGTCAGCAGCATCGGCTCAGTACTAGCTGTAACGTCGCGCCGATGTCGGCATAATATCCAAATGATAAGATCGGCCCAATGCTACGTGTGCCAGTATCGAGCCGACACAGGTTTCCGACATTCACCCGACAAAAAAAAAAAAATTATATCCGTAATATCCATTTCGAAATTTTATTACAATTTTTGAACTGAATTTGTTTCTTAAGATGCAGCCTATAATGATTCCATCTGAAAAATTAACTTTTTGTAATTAATTAAATATTTGGAAAAAACACTTACCTTGGTGGGACTCGAACTCGGAACCTCTGGATCGTGAGCCAACTGCCTTACGTGATAGACTACTTCTTAATTTGATGTATGTGTTATAAATTGTCTACATATGTCATAGTCAACACAAATATGTAATATTTCAAAAATTATTTTAACAAACAAATTCAGTAAAAAGAAGTAATAAAATTTTGAATTGGATATACAAATATAATTTTTTTTTTAAATGTCGGGTGAATGTCGGAAACCAGTGTTGGCTCGACATAGCACGTAGCATTGAGCCGATCATATGTATAATTTAATATCACCAAAAGTTATTACTCATTTCTAGCGTCACTGAATGACAGTGGCTACGTTCTGATATTCACTCTGCCAATACTGCAAATCTGTAGTATACGTAATATAAACTGTAGCAGTGAATATCGGAACGCAGCCACTGTCGTTATCCAGCATTAACGAGTTACAGAATAGGCCTACTGAGGCTTAATTCTGTAACTTTTAACGCCAGTGTCGTTATCATTATGTTGTCATTGCACAGATATAATATATAATAAAAAAAGCAGTGCACATAAAAAAGCTGACCACATAACGACAACGACACGACGTCGCGCCGTGATCGGATAGTGACAATCGGTTGTCGCGGTATTGCCAACGTTAGCCCGTGAGTCGACATGGAGCTGCTTGGCCAAGAGTCGGCTAAAGTCTCTTGGGCCGACGTCGCGCCGCGATCGGATAGTGACGGTCTGTTGCCATGACGTAGCCGACGTTGGCCCGTGAGTCAACATCGGGCTGCTCGGCCAAGAGTCGGCTAAACTTTCTTGGGCCGACGTCGCGCCGCGGTCGGATACTGACGGTCGGTTGCCATGACGTAGCCGACGTCAGCCCGTGAGTCGACATCGGGCTGCTCGGCCAAGAGTCGACTAAACTCCCTTGGGCCGACGTCGCGCCGCGATCGAATAGTGACGGTCGGTTGCCATGACGTAGCCGACGTTGGCCCGTGAGTCGACATCGGGCTGCTTGGCCAAGAGTTGACTGAACTCCCTTGGGCCGACGTCGCGCCGCGATCGAATAGTGACGGTCGGTTGCCATGACGTAGCCGACGTTGGCCCGTGAGTCGACATCGGGCTGCTTGGCCAAGAGTTGACTGAACTCCCTTGGGCCGACGTCGCGCCGCGATCGGATAGTGACGGTCGGTTGCCATGACGTAGCCGACGTCAGCCCGTGAGTCGACATCGGGCTGCTCGGCCAAGAGTCGACTAAACTCCCTTGGGTCGACGTCGCGCCACGATCGGATATTGACGGTCGGTTGCCATGACGTAGCCGACGTCGGCCCGTGAGTCGACATCGGGCTGCTCGGCCAAGAGTCGACTGAACTCCCTTGGGCCGACGTCGCGCCGCGATCGGATAGTGACGGTCGGTTGCCATGACGTAGCCGACGTTGGCCCGTGAGTCGACATCGGGCTGCTTGGCCAAGAGTTGACTGAACTCCCTTGGGCCGACGTCGCGCCGCGATCGGATAGTGACGGTCGGTTGCCATGACGTAGCCGACGTCAGCCCGTGAGTCGACATCGGGCTGCTCGGCCAAGAGTCGATTAAACTCCCTTGGGTCGACGTCGCGCCGCGATCGGATATTGACGGTCGGTTGCCATGACGTAGCCGACGTCGGCCCGTGAGTCGACATCGGGCTGCTCGGCCAAGAGTCGACTGAACTCCCTTGGGCCGACGTCGCGCCGCGATCGGATAGTGACGGTCGGTTGCCATGACGTAGCCGACGTTGGCCCGTGAGTTGGGCCGACGTCGCACCACGATCGAATAACGACAGTCGGTTTGCCGTGGTATCGCCAATGTCGGCCCAACGTAGGGACGTCGGACAACAGTCGGCAAACCTTACCTGGGTACTTTTAGTACAAATTATCCATATCGTAACAGCTTTTGAAAATAATGTGGAAGAACTGCATCTCTTACAAAGACTAATTACCGATCATCACACATTATATATGGATTCGATGAGCGGCTAAAACCTAAATTTCATAATTTGCTGCACTATCCAAGAAAAATTAAAGATTTTGGTCCATTGCGCTATTTATCATCCATCCGATTTGAAGCTTTTCATAAACTATCCAAAACTAATGCACGTTTAGTAAGCTCACGTATAAATATTGTATTTACATTGAGTCTTAACTTGCAACTAAAGTTTGCACATCGCATTTTAAGTAAAAAAGGTTTTGGTCCAAAAATATACTATGGCCGATATATTTGTAAGATATCAAGTTTGCCTGAAAACTGTTTTTTAAAAAATTCCATAAAAAGTGATTGCTGTATAATTTCTTGGGTTAAAATTAATGGTTTCACATACAAACAAAAATTTGTGTTTTGCTTGGGTGCAAACGAGTATAGTGAACCACAATTTGGAATAATTAAACATGTTGCTACTGATAACTTTAAACAGTTTTATGTTATTTATGATTCTTGCGATAATATTGGTTTAGATTCCCATAAATATGCATATGAAATATCACTCGGATTGACAACAAATGTTAGAATCGTACGAATCGATTTAGATAATCCTTTTGTAACCCGAAGTATCAGTTACGCTGCTGATGGCAGCAAGTTAATTACAAAGTTTGTGTAAATCTCTCAAGTTTTTGTTAAGTTAAAAGAGTTGTCTTCATATGATATGTTAAGAGAGTTTTTAAAAACTGTTAATTTTTATTGTACTCTGTAAAAGAAATATATACAGAATAAATTAACACGTATAATTTACACGTATAATTGTTATTTTTATGCTGTGTTCCACACTATATTTATATTAAGTTTTTCAGGAAAATGGACACATGTACAAACTTGTTTTACATCTTTATTGAATTTATTCAACTTATAAAAAGTTTGAAGGACAATCCTTCCCCTTTTACCTTTAAAAATTGAAATATCTCTTTCAATATCATGAGACAATTTCCCAATTTTATATTCATCTAAGAAGTGATGCAATAATTAATTTTATTTAACGTTTTCATAACTTATTTAATACATAAAAAATTCTTACTCTATTAATACAACCGTTTCTTTTAGCTCAACGAAGAGAAGGGTTTGTACTCAAAAGTATATCGAATAAATTCAATACAAATGTAAAAATATTTGTACATATATGTCTGCATTTTTAACATCAGAAACCCACATATCTCAGCAAACACCAAGTTACATGTATAACTTACATGTTAGTTGTAATTTCCTACTCAACAATGTAAATGTTATATATAACACACGTGTTATATTGCATTTACATTGTTCAGTAGGAATTTACAACTAACATATAAGTTACATGTATAACTTGGTGTTTGCTGGAATTATTCTGTAAATATAGTAATAAAATGTATTCAGATAAATATTTATTTAAATAGTACAATACCATTATATCAATTCAAATAAAATTAACTTTTGAGAAGAAATCATAGTTATTTAGCTAAATTAAATTTATTTATTAGAAATATATCGATTCATAAAACTTAAAAAAAGTTTCATATTTGCAATTAAATAACTTATGCCAAGGAAATAAACAATTATTTGTAATAAATAATACTTATTTTAAAAATAAAATATACGGTTTATTTACTAGAAATAAAATTTTATTCCGCCCGTATTTAAATAAAAGATTTATTTCTGTGAAATAAGCCTTATATCCCATAAATAAATTTTTAAGTATTTTTTTCTCAGTGTAAGAACGGTGTCAAGAGACACGACAGCGTCTCGCGCCAAGCAGCGCCTAAGTTTAAGATAAATCATGGTACGACACAACTTTTGTATCAGTTGTATCGTAGAGTCCACTCTCATATAATAGAGTGGCACAATTGAAAAATAACATTTTGAAAATAATAATTCTCAATATATGTATGTATAATAAAAATTTCTGATAAATTAACATAAATTTTCTCATATTACGAGTATATATATACCTATATATTGGGGAAACATATGTCATTCTTATTTTGTCTGACTTTTTCTGAAAAACATTTCAATTCGTATAAAAATTCTGAGAAAATATGAAATTTTTTATAGAAATTCTGATTAAAATATACATATATATATATATTAAAAATAATTCTAAAAGATATTTTTCCATCAGGAAAATCCTGATTCATTTCTGCCGTGTTTCTGCTGCCACATCGTGACAACACATCATGCTCTATTTCTGCTATACATCTGCTGTCGATAACTAATATTGCTGGCTCTGTTTGTTATTAGCTGCATTTCTAACGTCATATCGTGACGGCATACCGTGCTTCGTTTCTACTGCATTTCTGCCATCACATTGTGCTGGCACATTGTGCTGGCAGAACCAAAGCTTAATGAGGACGCAGCGGAGCGGAATCTGCTGCAAATTCGTGATTGAATCTGCTGGCATACTGCTGGCATACTGCTAGCATTTTGCTATCTGGGTATGTGTTATTGCGATAAATATTACCACATGCCCCGGTAGTCGAATTGGTTACGACGTCCGAACGGAATGCGGGAGGTTCCAGGTTCGAAACCTGGCTGGGGTAATATTTTTCGCAATAAAAATTAAAAACTATTTAAATTGACCAAAATCCATGGTCGAATTCATCGTCTCGATTTGATCAGAAAACGTGCTGTGTGAATCTGACAAATCTGGTCGGCTCGCAGTTTTTCAACGTTTATTTTGGAAAGATGATTGAATATTGCCAGTTAAAGTCGATTAAAAAATTCTTGTTAAGTAATAGACTTTGTACTTTAATAATAGGCTTGGTACCATAGATTTCATTACACTCAGTAAACTATAATCGTAATTAAATAATCTTACATAATTGTAAGGTAAAAATAATAGTTTTTCAGCATTTATGCCCAATAAATTATTTTGGTATTATTAAAATAATATAGTTTGTAATACAATACTACGGAGATAGTATTATATATTGTATACTGCATACTGTGCAGATTGTGATAATATGTGTAATATGTATAGATATTTTAATAATTAAAGTGTATAATATTTATAAAAAAGTATATGTGTATATATGTGAGCGTATATATACACAGAGAATTTTTTCTTAAAATTTACCCTGAAAATATGGTAATCGTGGGACATCATGGTATTTCGAAGATTTTTATGCAATTTTCTCCGATTAATATCTACCTCAATAGAAAATATTAATATCTACTGCAATAAAATATTAAATATATTTTATTAATTTTACTATGTATTTTAGTATAAACGTTTACGTATAAGTACGCATAAAAATCTTCGAAATATCATGTCCCATAATTACCATATTTTCAGGGTAAATTTTAAGAGAAAAGGCTCTGTGTACATATGGCCTTTCCAAGACTCATAAAAGTTTAGGTTTTCGGTTTCGGCCGAAATTGACACTCAACCGAATATTCGTTCTCGGTTTCGGCCAAAATTAAAAAAGGCTATTTCAGTCGGACTCTAGCGAACAGCATAGATATAGGATAATATGTACAGTGCAATAAATGAATAAATAATCGCTCACCTAGGGTTGCTCCGCCGGTGCTGGAAGCCTCCTCGGGGACCCCGGGCCTCCTCCTCTCCTCCTCTCAGCTTCCTGCCTGGATTGCCTCTTCGCGGCGATATTAACTCGTCGTTACACTTATGTATGTCCATGAAGACCGTCTATCGTGACATTCGCACAATATTCACTCGCGGAAACATCCGGGGCATTGAGACACGACGCACACGTTACTCGCCCAATGTAAAATTTGCTACCAATGGCGAAATACGATATGCGGGGCGGCAGCCACGACACACGCACGCGAACGGCACGCGCATGGCACGCAGCACGGAACGCACAGCATTCCCGGGTCCTCGCGGAAACGCGGTTATAAATCACGATCGAACAACACTTCACGGCACGACGACGTCGACGACAAAGAAACGCACGAGAAATACGTATGATGTAGACCGCGAGCCGTCCGTCACCGCGAAGTCGCGTCGCAACGGATTTTTGCATGCCCGACGCGCGGCGACTTCACACCGACGCGGACGCCGTAATCGCTACAACTCTCATGCCCCCCCCTCCCCCCCTCCCCCCCATCACGAACAACGAACAATGCCCGCGTCGATCACTGATCTCGCGGTCGATCTCGTGAATCTCGTACCCACACTGTTGTCTCTTTTAGCTAAACTTCACTAGATTATCGTGCCTCATGCCATGATGCCTGAAATACGTTATGCGGGGCAGCCACGATCGACACCGGCACCGCAGCACGCGCGCAGGCACGCGCACGGCACCCCCGGCACTCCCGGGTTACTCGCGGAAACGCGGTTAATCACGATTGCGCGACACATTTCACGGCACGACGACGTCGACGATAGGGAAACGCGCGAGAAGTACACTGAAAAAAGGTTTTGGTTATAATAACCAAGGCTTGGTAAAATAGCTTCAACTAAACGGTTTAGTGATTATGACAAAATATTAGTGATTATGACAAAGTATTTGGTTAATGTTAACAAATTTGTTAACATTAACCAAATATTTTGTCATAATCACTAAACCGTTTAGTTGAAGCTATTTTACCAAGCCTTGGTTATTATAACCAAAACCTTTTTTCAGTGTACGATGTACAATGATGCGCGAGACTGCGAGCCGTCCGGCCGTCCGCCACCGCGAAGTCGCGACGTAATATTTGAATGTCCAACCAGTCCAACGCGCGGCAACCCGGCAACCTCACACACAGAACATACCTCACACCAGTGATGCGAACTGCGAACTGCGATTCTTTTGCCCGCCCGCAGCCAGCACGTGTGGAGGGGATAGCACGCCCGCCGGCGGCTCGACGCTCGGGCAACTTCGGGCGGGTAGAAGAGCGCAGACACACTCGGATGTCTCCTTCATGTGAATGTTCATATATCAATCAATCTCTGAGTATCTAAAGAAACTAAAAATAATAACCGATTAAATTAGGCAACTATAAAAATTCGGGAAAAATTATCACTTTATGAGATTATAGCGTTTTTAGGCTAACTAGTATAATAATTTCACACACGCATACTTTTTACACATTCCAAATTCTCTATTACAATGTGGTAGAATGACGATCACAATAACAAACACACATGACATCATACATAAGGTTCAAATTTTTCCCAGAATTAAACTAAACTGATATCAGAACAAAGGTTTTATATATTCAATTTAATATCTAAGAGTATTTTGCATGTGTTCGCATTGCATAAAATTGCATAAAGATTAAAGAAATATTGATACTAATTAATGATTTAATCTATATTTAATTAAATATATAACATTTAAGAGCACTTCAAAGCTTAATTAAATATAGGCAATTTGTATGTTGCTAACGTCGCGAATATTCGCTAAAAGCTGGAAAAATCCAGCTTTTAGCGATTACTCGCTAGCGAACAGCGAATGACCACGTGATCTCCAATCGCGGCGATTTTTTCGCTGCGTGAATAGGCACCTTAAGGCATTTACGCGAATCTATCAAATTAGGCGCCGCCTACTTACCGCGTTACTTTCACTTTCCAGCACCGCCCCGCGTGGGCCATCGACGCGCCCATCGATCGCGATACGAAACGTCCCGCTAACTACCGCCGCGAGCCGATCACGTAAATTCGAGAAACTAACAACGCCCCGCCTTGCGGCCTCATCTAAAGCGTATTCTTACAAACACGATTAAGACTTGTAAAAGGAAACATTGTAATACGTATACGAACTCGCCGAATAAATTGTATTTAGACCAGATATTTAATTAGAGCGAATAAATTGTATCTAAACCAGATATTCAAGTAGAAACCTGAGTATAAGAGCTTTTCCTCCGCACCTTTTCTCGACCCTGACCACGCCGCGAGCTACGATCCGAGCTTCGAGAACACAGGTTGTTTTAACTATGATAGGGATTGCGAATTTGACATGTCTGTTAAGTTAGCACCCCCCCCCCCCCACACAAAACCGGAATAACACATATACACAAATTAAGTGCTCTTTATGTGCTAATTATGTGCTCTATTCACAATTTTTGTGCTCAAGCGGTTTCGCGGGAAATCGCAATTGAAAGTGGGGGTGCTGGCTTAACGTAAGCTAGCACCCCCACTCATTAAAATTACATATAAAATAAAAAACTTAATAGGCTAGAATTATGTGCTTTTTATGTGCTTTCAAATGCCTCAAACAAAATTAGTCTATCTGTAATAGTTTAAAAGATATACGCAAAAAAAGATCCATATACTATTAATATAAGAGTAAAGTACCAGTTATAATACAGATAGCTAATTGGGTTTAGTCTTAAAATGTTCCTTAATTTGTGTGCTTTCAAAATATGTAGAATAAGAGTTTTGTGCTTGTCCCCTTCAGCCGACAAACCTCCTTGAAAGTGAGCACCCCATACCTATGTACAAGAGTAAAGTACCAGTTAAAATACAGATAGCGAATTGGTTTTAGTCTTAAAATGTTCCTTAATTTATGTGCTTTCCAAATATGCACAACGAGATTTCCGTGCTCATCCCCTTCGGCCGACCCGAACGTTAGTACCCCATACGTACAAGAGTAAAGTACCAGTTATAATACAGATAGCTAATTGATTTTAGTCTCAAAAGGTTCCTTAATTTATGTTCTTTCCAAATATGCACAACGAGATTTCCGTGCTCATCCCCATCGGCCGACCCGAACGTTAGTATCCCATACGTACAAGAGTAAAGTACCAGTTATAATACAGATAGCTAATTGGTTTTAGTCTCAAAATGTTCCTTAATTTATGTGCTTTCCAAATATGCACAACAAGATTTCCGTGCTCATCCCCTTCGGCCGACCCGAACGTTAGTACCCCATACGTACAAGAATAAAGTACCAGTTATAATACAGATAGCTAATTGGTTTTAGTCTCAAAATGTTCCTTAATTTATGTGCTTTCCAAATATGTAGAATAAGAGTTTTGTGCTTGTCCCCTTCAGCCGACAAACCTTGAAAGTGAGCACCCCATACCTATGTACAAGAGTAAAGTATCAGTTATAATACAGATTCTTATTCTGTACACTTTGAAAGCACATAAATTGAGAAACATTTTGAGACTAAAATCAATTAGCTATCTGTATTATAACTGGTACTTTACTCTTGTACACAGAGAGAAATAATTCTTTAGATTTAACAAATTTTCTTAAATCCAAAGAAATTTATGCATTGGAATAGTCCAACCGAACCAATGTTTAAATTAAAAAATACAATTGTTTGACTTTTCAAATAATATGTTTCTTTACCTTAAAGTAAATAATTTCTTGAAAAAAATTGAATGTTCTTAAACTTAAAGAATCTTATTATTTCGGTCAAAGTATTGTATTATTTTACTTCCGCGCGCTCGGCCCGCCCGAAAAAACGGTCACCCATCCAAGTAGTAACCCCGCCTGACGTCGCTTGACTTTGATGATTGAACGGGCTAGCGGTGATCCTCTGGCTCTGATGCTTCCTTTCTTACACAAAAGAAAATATACAGCATCATATTTTTTGCAAGGGAATTCTGTAACTCATTATACAGTATCGTTATCGTTATGTTGTCGTTGAGCAGGTATACTATATGGTAAAACGATATTGCATAACGAGTTACAGAATTCCCGTACAGGCGTAACAATGGTTATTCTAAGCAATAAATTAATTTTAAATAGCGTAACACTCTTATTTCAATCAAAGAAGTGTTTTATTTCATTGAGTAATATTTAGTGTGATCAAAGAAAATGGTTATTTCATCGAAACATATTGCTTCAAACAATCGTGTTTTTTCCGTTAAACAATATGATTTCATGCATTAAAACTACAAAATTTGTATTCAACAAAATAATGTTTGGTTTAAAGTAATATTGTTTCCATGAAATAAATATAATCCAAACAAATAGGAATAATGAATGTAAAGAAATATTTCTCTCTGTGTACATAGGTATGGGGTGCTCACTTTCAAGGAGGTTTGTCGGCTGAAGGGGACAAGCACAAAACTTTTAATCTACATATTTGGAAAGCACATAAATTAAGGAACAATTTAAGACTAAAACCAATTAGCTATCTCTATTATAACTGGTACTTTACTCTTGTACGTATGGGGTACTAACGTTCGGGTCGGCCGAAGGGGATGAGCACGGAAATCTCGTTGTGCATATTTGGAAAGCACATAAATTAAGAAACATTTTTAAACTAAAACCAATTAGCTATCTGTATTATAACTGGTACTTTACTCTTGTACGTATGGGGTACTAACGTTCGGGTCGGCCGAAGGGGATGAGCACGGAAATCTCGTTGTGCATATTTGGAAAGCACATAAATTAAGGAACATTTTAAGACTAAAACCAATTAGCGATCTGTATTATAACTGGTACTTTACTCTTATATTAATAGTATATGGATCTTTTTTTGCGTATATCTTTTAAACTATTACAGATAGACTAATTTTGTTTGAGGCATTTAAAAGCACATAAAAAGCACATAATTCTAGCCTATTGAGTTTTTTATTTTATATGTAATTTTAATGAGTGGGGGTGCTAGCTTACGTTAAGCCAGCACCCCCACTTTCAATTGCGATTTCCCGCGAAACCGCTCGAGCATAAAAATCGTGAATAGAGCACATAATTAGCACATAAAGAGCACTTAATTTCTGTATATGTGTTATTCCGGTTTTGTGTAGGGGGGGTGCTAACTTAACAGACATGACACATTGTTACGCGCGGCGATCAATGTAACTCGCGACGTTTGACTACGCTGAAGATGGCTCAAAAAAGGGGCCGAAACGTTCGTTTTTCGTTTTTATTAATGTATGATTAAATTAATATATGCGCACTAATTACTGCGCCCGGCTCGAATTGCCTTGTTTTAAGTTATTGATTTATTCTTGAGAACCTATTCTTATTTATTAATACACGCAAGCTGAAAAATGCGTTACACATTTTTTCAAAGTATTAGATATCGAAAAAATCCAAGTAATATATTTGTACCTCGAAAAAATCCAAGTAATATCTTTACCTCGAAAAAATCGAAGTAATATCTTTACTCAAAAAAATCGAAGTAATATATTTGTACCTCGAAAAAATCGAAGTAATATCTTTACCTCGAAAAAATCGAAGTAATATATTTGTACCTCGAAAAAATCGAAGTAATATCTTTACCTCGAAAAAATCGAAGTAATATATTTGTACCTCGAAGAAATCCAAGTTATATATTTATTTTTTAAAAATATTACAACCCAAGTGACACATCACAAAATTGTGTTACCTTTTATTCAATCCAAGTGATTATCTATAAAAAAAAAAAAGAAATGATATCTTTAAATTGCGCCAATTAAAAATTTTTAAATCCAACAAGGGAATACAAGGTACTTAAACAATATGTATTTTTTAATAAAATAAAAGATTTAATCACAAACAATTACAGACAGAGGTATAACAGTACAAAATAAACATGTTTTATTAAAATTAATACATTTTTCTTGTAAAAAAAAACTTGGCGCTGCTAGACCTTGAAATATAATAAAGTACTATAATTTTGACTAAATAAGAACGATAAAAATAATTCAAGGAAGAATGCAATGAGAGTAATAATAATTATTATCAACGTGTGTATGTGCGAGCGAGTGATACGGGCAGTGACGGCGAATGATACGACTTATAATTAAGTATAGGATAAGTTTAAATTTTTAAGGCGTGCGTTGAATATTGTGAAAGCGATTAGAATTAAGTATAGGATAAGTTAACGTTTGTAAGGTGTCCGTTATATATTGTAAAACAATTAGAATTAAGTATAGGATAAGTTTACATTTGTAAGGCGTGCGTTGTCAAAGCGATTATGCGGAGTAGGTTTAAGATTACGTTTCTTTAGTATATAAGTTTCATTGTAAAAAAAGTTTCTTGTAATTTTAATTTGTACTTAATGTAATTCGACATAATACTTTATTATATTTCGAGGTCTAGCAGCGCCAAGTTTTTTTTTACAAGAAAAATGTATTAATTTTAATAAAACATGTTTATTTTGTACTGTTATACCTCTGTCTGTAATTGTTTGTGATTAAATCTTTTATTTTATTAAAAAATACATATTGTTTAAGTACCTTGTATTCCCTTGTTGGATTTAAAAATTTTTAATTGGCGCAATTTAAAGATATCATTTCTTTTTTTTTTTATAGATAATCACTTGGATTGAATAAAAGGTAACACAATTTTGTGATGTGTCACTTGGGTTGTAATATTTTTAAAAAATAAATATATAACTTGGATTTCTTCGAGGTACAAATATATTACTTCAATTTTTTCGAGGTAAAGATATTACTTCGATTTTTTCGAGGTACAAATATATTACTTCAATTTTTTCGAGGTAAAGATATTACTTCGATTTTTTCGAGGTACAAATATATTACTTCGATTTTTTCGAGGTAAAGATATTACTTCGATTTTTTCGAGGTAAAAATATTACTTGGATTTTTTCGAGGTACAAATATATTACTTGGATTTTTTCGAGGTGCACCACGCGTGCTTGGCGTCTTTTTTTGTACCTTTTTGTAAAAGGTAATTTTGTACGGATATCATGCCTTTTTGTAATATTACGCATCTTATATGAACAGTATATCTTATTTTTCAAGGTATTACGTATACCACCCGTTACTTAAGTTTTTTTCGAGGTACAAAGATAACTACGTGTACCACTTGTTACTTAGGTTTTTTCGAGGTACAAATATAATACTTCGATTTTTTCAAGGTTTTTACATAACGCAAAACGGTTTTATTTTATGATTCAAACATCAATTTTCTTACAAATATAATTTACTAATGGCTTTATTAACCCTAGAAGGTACAACCGAGGTTATTTATTAATAATTAACATAGTATCGTCTTGAATTTTCTTTATATCAATTTATTTATATATCTTATAATAACGTTTTATGTAATAATCTATAAACATATTATTAGTTTTAATAACATGTATGTATGTATATAAATGTATAATTAAAATTATAGAATATATATTCAGACACTATAATATATTAACAGTATTCAATATAATTATTATAATTCCTAATCAAGTTCTGGATTTAAATAATATTTATAATTCTAGTCTATATATAATAATTATTTTATGTAGAATAAATTATTATAGGATTTGTAGAAATAACCTTCAAATATATAAACGTATATAGTACAATAATATATGTATATAGTATCAAAAGCAAAAAGTCATATGAGTTTCTTTCTTGCATTATTATGTCAAAATTAAGTTGAAATTTTTATGCGTTATTACGTACACTTTACCATATCTAGTTCACATATTGATATTTATGTTGTAAATAAAACTCTTAAGTCCGACGCAATAATTCTATACAAATACACTGATTTCTTTAGTATAGATTGAAGTACTTGACAACAGTTCCCTCTTAACAAACGCACAGTCACACTTACTGTCATTCAGCTCAAGTCGTTACAACAATGCTCTTTCCGTTTTACTACATAAACGATAATATTTGTCAAGATGATTTCTTCGCGATATGGACCATCCATCAATATACTTAATAACTACTGCTGTATTAAGTATATTATATAGTATTATACAACAAAGATGGTTCAGGACTTTTAGACTCAATGTTTTACAAAGAATAACGTTATGTAATTAATAAAAGGCGCTCTTTTAAAAAAACACTATTTTATATAAGAATTAAAAGCTAGAATATATTTGTAGATATTTAAAATCGCAATATTATATGAATTACATATTAGCCAATGTAAATTTATCTGGTTGAAATGGTGACAAAAGTTTATATGCGCTGACTTCATATATTTTACTTTTCTCAATCAATTCCATTATCTTATTTGAATTTTTTCGTGGTAGACCTCGAAATTCCTTAGTATTCCTAATCTCTTTTATATAAAATTTAATGAAAGTCGCCGAACGTGTTTCTAAAAATTTTGCATTAAACGAAAACGCAAGCTATATAAGTTCCACAGCATTGTTAACCGTAATACAGTGTAGCAAATAATGTTCGCACGTTAATTTTAAAGTTTGTACATCATATTTAATTTACTCCGAGGCAACGTTAATTTTATAACTCGTGACTGTGTGCATTCGATTTTTTCCATGGTTTTCTTACGTGCAAAACACCCTGTATATGACCAATGCATTCTCGTCTACGATCGCTAGTCGGCATGCTGCATTCCACCGAATTGCAAGTTATATACTTCTATATGTACCATATATATTCTTCGAATCACATTAATTATGGCATATTTACACATATAATACACACACACACACACATCTTGTTTTTTGAGCAACAGAGAGCGTAATTAATTACTTTGCAAATAGAGTATGCAGAGCATCCCGGAAACTGACATACAGTGTATAGCATGCATTAACAATCATATCCATTTTATCGTTAGTAACTTTGCGTAATTGAAAATCAAGTAAAATTTCGATCGGAAAAGTTATACTAAGATTAATTGAAAAAAGTACTCTTGTTTACTTATATTAATTGATATTTTCACATATATAATTCTGATTAAATTAATAACTCCAAATATTAAATAACCTTCTAATTTAAATAGAACTGAATAGAATTCAAAAAATTAATTAAAGAGTCATCAAAGAGTTAATTTATATTCCTATATTATTCGTGACACGCGTATACACTGTATATGTATGCAATCTATCGTTTGTGCAATACCGTGTAAAACTTGAATTTTGCAATAGATAAAAAAGAAATTTGTCCGTTCTTGTTTTCTTTAATATTATTACCATTTTTTTTAGAAGAAAATAATTTTAAATATAAAAAATCTGCAAAAATTATAATCGCGCATTTTCGTGATAAATACCTGCGTTGAAACTTGTGCAAAAAAACAATGTAAATTTTTAATATTTAATTAAGTAGATATTAATGTAAAAAAATAGAACTCGTTTACATGAATTAAATAATGAATTAATTTAGAAATTCAATATTATGCCATTTCATAATTTATACAAATATTTGGCCCAGTTATAACGATGTAATTAATATGATGAAAGTAATAATAACGAACTTCGCTTCCGCCCCTTTCAAGTACATATTCATTAGAACAGTAGCACTGATCGATCAAACTTTGCCTCGCGGAGAAGATATAATCCGTCGAAATTGGCAATGACATATCTTGACAATAAATTATGTGTGCAATTGGAAGCATTTATGGGACTAACATCAACTGGAGTTATCGCATTTTGAGTTCAATAATCCAAAAGAGGGACATTAGCGGCACAATATTTTTCCTAATAAATTTCTCTGTGTTTCCACAAACTACACATTGATTAAGTTTCACCTGTGTATAATATTGTCCAACCTCTCCCAATGCTCGGCCAGGTGGCTCGAAATTTAATCTCAACGTATATGGATCTGTATCCACAAGTTTTCCTAAATTCTTCGTAATATACCAATCTGCTTTCTTGCGATCGCATGTACACAATATATCTCCATCAGACGCTTGTAAATAACAATTATGACGGTTTGATTCTTGTAGGTATCGCATTTTTACGATCGTTAATAGTGTATTTATCATTATTGCTAGTAATACTATCCACACTTGGTGATCACTGAACCTTGAACCTTAAACAGACATACATTTATGTGCATATTTTTCTATTACATATGTAAAATTTTAAACTATAATTTATATAATTTCTAAAGTTTTATACCTTGTATCGACTATTCTAGCAGGTACATCATAAATCCATACATTTATATCACTATTAAATATATTATATAAGTACATTCCTAATCTCTGCTATTATAATGAATACCTTATCTGCAAATAAAATTCAGGCATTAAGAAGCACAACTTAAAATTACGTACAATAACCATGTATAAAAAGGAAGATTTAAACTTCTTACTTTATGATAAATTATAACAGATGCAAGCGCATCACAAGCAGCATACGCAACTTGTTCGTCGGTTAAAATTCTAGCATCCCAGTCACCACACCTGATTTTTATCATTTTGTCCATCTCAATAAAGATATTCTTCTAAACTCATGGCAGCTAAACCTTTCCGGCTCGGGAGATTAAGACTTTCAGCTAAGGTTCTTAGATCAAGAGTTCCATTAACTCTACATCCATAATCTTTTACAATCTTCTGCCCATCTTCGAACGAGGCGATCCCCACTTTAAGAATGTGCTTACTAGCTAATAATTCCTGAAGGCATAAATGTAATGTTATTAAAATTCAACGTTATGCATAGTTGCGGATAATCTGATCATGAACTATTTGAAACGTTACCTTAAGCTTAGGTGGAATGTATCCAATCTTTACGATGCGAAACAAAGCAACTACTCCATTGATAGTAGCCAGTTGTAACAGATAGACGAGTCTCTTTTTGACCCATTCGCAATCAAAACACAGAACACCATCAGACAGATCGCTATCAAAGAAACATATACAATAAATTAGTAACTTTATTGAATAAGAAATCAATAAATAATGTTTCCACTTCTTCCGGGAAGCATATTTTGTAAAGCAGACTTGAGAAACGATCAACATGAAAGCAGAGCGAGTACTGTATTTATAAGCCTAAAGGATTGTTCGAATCAATCCTCCCTGCGGTTTCAATGTGACATCACACGTTAACCTCACTCACTTTGACGCGTGTGATGATGATGACTCGATCGATCTCTCTCGCGATTTATTTAGAGGATATAAATTACCTCACTTTAACTCGTAAGAGACGAGATTAAGCGAGCGAGCAAGCGAGCGAGCAAGCGAGCGAGAGAGAGCGTGAGTTTATTATCACGCACGATATAGTTTACTTACGATAGTTTATCACACATTGCACGTTATCACTGCACGAGCCCCGACTGAACGCACACGTAAACATCGTAAGCCATATAACCTCGACGCGGACGGAATATTTCTCGATGACGCGGACGTCTAAAGCGGCCCATTATTTTTGTACGACTGACTCGCGAGTCCGGCTCGGCGAGCTTGATTCGCGAACCGGACTTGAACGTTTTTCACTACGCACACACTCCCGAATCGCGCAAAGCCCGAGTCGATCCAGCCGCGTAGGTTATCTCGCTCCGCGCTGTCATACACCGCCAGGCCGCGGGGCGCCCGCAATGCGACTGCACTCAGTACACCAAGTGCACCGGCAGTGCAACTGCACTCAGTACACCAAGTGCACCGCTGGCGACACTTTGTTGCTCTAAAATGGAAAATAGCGCCATTAACGTCAAGATTGTGAAAGTGACGCGCTACCCCTGGCGCCACGGCGCGCCGTGGCGAGAGTGTGAAAGTCACGATCTGGGACGACGACGATGACGTATCTTAATTGAAAATTTCACACTTTATCCTATGCATCGTAATATCTCCGCTCGTAGGGCACGTAGCGGAAAAATAAAAACACTTTTCTTATATAAATTTGGTCCAAGCTTTACGATAAGCCTAGTTAGAATTTGATCCGTTCACTGGTTATCGAGATCTAAAAATCTCGGCTACTCGCAACTCGTCGCGTCGCGTATATAGAGCCACGGCTGTCTCGCTCCGCGCGTACTTGGCGCGAGACACTACCGTGTCTCTTGATTATTATAGCGCACCCGCGGTTCAACTTTGCAAATCGTGGATTAAATGGCAGAAAACTCTCATTAAATGCAAAGTGAGAATTGAATTTTTACGTAAGTGTATTAGGTCTAACATTATACCTCCACATTTAAAGAACTTTTTATGGAACTTTGAAAGCACTCTTTTAAACTACAGATCTATTGAAAAATTCAAACACTGTAAATTACTTTTCACTAAGCAACTTTTACACATAGAGCTTAGAGATACACATTGTCAAGCAAGATCAGCACACATAAAAATTTTACAAGTTTATAATTGCATATACAGATATATTCCGTTGTCCGTATGCAATTCATTTTTCGACAGACAGAACGGCCAATTACATTCATTTTTTAATAGTCAATCCAACAGACTGAATAAAAAGTTTGAGTTTCTTGTTTCAAAGCATAATAACCAAAGAAAAGACTAAAGAGATTAGAACCATAAGGTATTTTTGTAACCTCTCTTCCACAAACTCTTCCGCCAGGGAAAACACAAATCGCACATATTCATTTGAGCCTTCCAACCTAAATTCTATAATAATAAAGTCAATTCAGAAATTAAAATAACGGTCAACCCGGAACATTTCAATAGAACGCCAGCATCGATGGCACACCTCAACGAGAAATGGTTTATTAACATGTCATCCATCACTATACCTAACAATATCCAGAGTCTACTACAATTAGGTGATAATTTCAGCCTACCAGCCACCAACACCAACAAGCTAACAGTAGAATTTATAAAAAGCGTTGAACACAACCTAAAAAAGTTCCCCATAGCAGCACAGGCCGCTATAAGAAATCGCTCGACACAGTTAATAAATTAATAATAAATTAACAGATTTAACAGTAGTTTTTTGCATTTTAATAAAGTATTTTAATAAATTTATGATAAAATTATTTATTGCCACAATGCCGTACTCAAATACATATATTACTTTATAATATCAATAAATGTAATTGTAATATAATTAATAGTCAATAAACATAATTGTAATGTAATTAATAATCAATAAATGTAATTGTTATGTGATTAAGGGCCAGTTTTTCAATAGTCGCTTTTAACTCTAATCTTAGCTTAACTCACTCTTCGTCTCTTTGTAACTATAATAATTAGAAAGAGACGAATGATATATAATTGAATAATACATTTAATATTATTAGTATTAATGTATATATTTATTAATTTGGTAAATAACTTAGGGCCAGTTTTTCAATAGTTGTTTAAACTGAAGTTTAACTAAACTCACTCTTTATCTTTTTCTAAAAGGGATATATTAAGGGGTACGAAAGCGCTAATAATTATCTTAATTCGCCAAAAGGCAGCAAACGAGCAAACGCGTCACGCGACTCACGCAATGATTGCGTTCGGCGTAGACACTGCATTTCTTATTTCGCGCTAATAATTATCTTAATTCGCAAAAAGGCAGCAAACAAGCAAACGCGTCACGCGATGATTGCGTTTGGCGTAGACACTGCATTTATTATTTCACGAACCAAACGAAAATCTGGATGCGCATTTATAAAAGTCAATTGCCAAAATCGGTAAAAATAGTGTAACGGTTGATTAAAAACTCACGTTCTGGAGTATTGGCATTATTATTATGCCAGGCTCTTCCGAGGTCATCATAGTGTAGGTACGATTTTTGTGTACCAAAGCTCGTCTGCCAGTAAGCGAACACTGCCATTAAATCCATTTAAAGCAGCATCGGCAATAGGCCTTAGGCGTATATGTTAAAAATGTGATCTGTAAATAAAACACAAACAATAAATAGGTATATATACGAACGATAAATTAATGTATTAATGTATTATTGTCATATATAAAAATTAATGTAACCAATAATTATTACTTGGCAAATTGTATTATCAAAATCAGTCACTTTTTAATATTGCTGATGGTTACGATAAATTATTGTTACATTTAAAAGAAATTAATTTGTACGAATAAGTAACACATTAACTTCGCCAGTGATTAAACCAAATTGAGAATATTAATCGACGATTACTGGCAATCACGATATACGCGTTTTTAAGATTTGAAATTTATTATAAACTAATAAATTTTTCAAATCCTTTTCGTGTATTTCCAAGTACACGAATTTCCAACCTACTAAACTGCGTGCCAACCGATTTGTCAGACTTTAAAACACTTAAAACTTAAAACAGACTTAAAACAGACATTAAAAATTTTTAATTCTCCAACGAAACTGTGTTTTAAAGTCTGACAAATCGGTTGGCACGCAGTTTAGTAGGTTGGAAATTCGTGTACTTGGAAATACACGAAAAGGATTTGAAAAATTTATTAGTTTATAATAAATTTCAAATCTTAAAAACGCGTATATCGTAATTGCCAGTAATCGTCGATTAATATTCTCAATTTGGTTTAATCACTGGCGAAGTTAATGTGTTACTTATTCGTTTGAATTTACACCGTTGACTGAAATATCGGTGTTCCATCTTACTATTATTACTTAGTCACCTTAATATGTATTATTGCGACTAATATTATCACAGCCTCAGTGGTCGAATTGGCACGACACCCGCACGGTATACGGGAGGTTCCAGGTTCAAACCCTGGCTGAGGTAATATTTTTCGCAATAATTTCTTTCAATCAGGGGGGTAGGGAATTTTTAATTCTCCAACGAAACTGTGTTTTAAAGTCTGACAAATCGGTTGGCACGCAGTTTAGTAGGTTGGAAATTCGTGTACTTGGAAATACACGAAAAGGATTTGAAAAATTTATTAGTTTATAATAAATTTCAAATCTTAAAAACGCGTATATCGTGATTGCCAGTAATCGTCGATTAATATTCTCAATTTAAATTAATTTGTGTCAAGGAAATTGAAAATATTTCAAGTAAATTTTGTTCAAAATGTGTGTTGCACATCATACCTAACTGGTTCCGTTCGAGTATCGGAGTACGAATGTTCGGAATGATAGTGCGGTGACCTTTACAGAAACACCTTGGCGCGCGTCGGCGGTTTTTTTGTAAATACGGTACGCAGTATAGGACGATAACAAAGACCAAGACCGTGTGCCAATCAAATTGTCGTTACCCCGAGAAATAATACTTTCTAAAATCTATTCACGCCAAATATTCCTTTAAATTTCGAAAAATAGTTTATCGCGCATTTTACGTTTTATATTGTAGATTTTTGATTTAGTAAATATGTATAAAAGGTCACACGTCACCGATTTTATTGCCACTTAAATATGTTGTAGAGGAAATCTTTCTGAGTAATTCTAGGCAAGAGAAAAGTGGGGGACAGCATCATGGTTTAGAAGATATAGCAAATTGAAATTTACTTAATCGACAGTTATTTTGAGTATTATGAGATGTATACATCTATATATTTATACAGGGTGTCCCAGAATATTTGGGACTTTTCTCAAAGACAGATAGAACGGACTCAACTGAGTCGAAAAGTCCTTTATCATTTTGCAATTTTTGCAATAGGTAACGAAATATTAATAATAAAAAATCGCCGTATTAGCCCGGCCTACCGCCAAATGCAAGCGCGCGGCGAGATGCGGCCGCCCACTGCCCACCGATCGATATCCGCGGTCGGCGCTCGGGGAGTTGTTTACTACAAGCGGCAATGGTTACACACGAGTGGCGCGTAACGCTGGGCCCCCGTTCTGAGATAAGATAGTTCCTCGTCTTTTTTTTAATAAAAATAAAATTGTCAAACGGCACAAAAATTGTCTATGTGTGTACGTGTACATGCATGTGCACGTATGCATGTATGCAACGCTCAAAAAAGTATCAATTTTACTGCATAAAAAAGCAATTACTCAATTTACTTTTTTTCTTTTAGTAAGCAACGGTTATCTTTAACAAAGAATAATTTCTTGATGATAATGTTAAAATGTACTCATCACAAATTTTAGAAAAAGTTATTATCATGTACCCGCAAAGAGAATTTATATTTTTTCTTTAAAGAATGTAACATTATAAAATTTTATTGAAGAAAAGTTAAAATAATAAGCAAATCAAATTTTTATTTTTATTTTATATTCTTCTATGAACTTATATTCTTCTATGAACTTATGAAATATTTGAAATAAATAATATTTATTTAATTCAAGTAATTTATAATATGTTATTTGTATGTGTGTGTATGCAAGCAAAAAAATGTTAAGTAAATATTATTTATTTTAAAATTTTTAAATAAAATAATAAGTGAATTTTAAGACTATTATTAAGAAAATGTTCTTTGTAAAAATAACCATTACTTATTGTTAGAAGAAGAGAACTAAAATTGAGTAATTGGTTTGCTTAATTCTTAGCACTAGAATGGTATTTTTATTATCTTACTTTAATGTTTACGCTTCTTTTAAAAGTATTAATTGCTATCTACCACAAGGTGGTGTGGAAATGATAGCGCTCTATCATTTTCTTGCCACAGAAAGAAAAAATAATTATTTTTTGGCTCGCAATCTTATATTGCGATTGTTATCCACGTACGCACACGCAGAAAAATATCATTCTAGTGCTAAGAATTAAGCAAACCAATTACTCAATTTTAGTTCTCTTCTTCTAAGTAATGGTTATTTTTACAAAGAATATTTTCTTAATAATAGTCTTAAAATTCACTTATTATTTTATTTAAAAATTTTAAAATAAATAATATTTACTTAACATTTCTTTGCCTGCATACACACACATACAAATAACATACTATAAATTACTTGAATTAAATAAATATTACTTATTTCTAATATTTCATAAGTTCATAGAAGAATATAAAATAAAAATAAAAATTTGATTTGCTTATTATTTTAACTTTTCTTCGATAAAATTTTATAATGTTACATTCTTTAAAGAAAAAATATAAATTCTCTTTGCGGGTACATGATAATGACTTTTTCTAAAATTTGTGATGAGTACATTTTAACATTATCATCAAGAAATTATTCTTTGTTAAAGATAACCGTTGCTTACTAAAAAAAAAAAAGTAAATTGAGTAACCGCTTTTTTATGCAGTAAAATTGATACTGTTTTTAGCGTTGCATACATGCATACGTGCACATGCATGTACACGTACACACATAGACAATTTTTGTGCCGTCTGACAATTTTATTTTTATTAAAAAAAAGGCGAGGAACTATCTTATCTCAGAACGGGGGCCCAGCGTTACGCGCCACTCGTATTGCCGCTTGTAGTAAACAACTCCCCGCGCGCCGACCGCGGATTTCGATCGGTGGGCAGTGGGCGGCCGCATCTCGCCGCGCGCTTGCATTTGGCGGTAGGCCGGGCTAACACGGCGATTTTTAATTATTAATATCTCGTTACCTATTGCGAAAATTGCAAAATGGTAAAGGACTTTTCGACTCAGTTGAGTCCGTTCTATCTGTCTTTGAGAAAAGTCCCAAATATTCTAAAAAAATATCCCGATGCGAAAAAGGAGACACTCATGAAAGATTTTTGAGATAAGTAATTTTGTAAAAGTATTGAATTCTTATTCAAGACAGCGAATAAATAAATAAGTATATAAACAAAATTATAGAAATAAATAAGTAAACAAGATTCCTTTGATTTTTCAAAAATTAAAAAAAATTATTTTCATCAACCACTAGCAACCTGAAATATGTAGATAAAAATCTATAAAAATATCAGAAGATAGGTACAACTATAGGTAAGAGAATTGCCAAGTTTCAAATTTTTCCGGTCGCTATTGCATTTCATACTAAAATCATTTGCTATTTGATTAAAGAATTTAAAAAAAAATTATTTTCATCAACCACTAGCAACCTGAAATATGTAGATAAAAATCTATAAAAATTTCAGAAGATAGGTACAACTATAGGTAAGAGAAGTGCCAAGTTTCAAATTTTTCCGATCGTTATTGCATTCATACTAAAATCATTTGCTATTTGATTTTAATGGGAAAATTCAAGTGCTCTGCGGCACGTGTTAAAATTGAGATAAGAAGCTGCGCTTTTGCACAAATTTTTTTTTATTTATTTCGAGCCTTCCGAACCGTTCGAGCAGTCAAAATTCAAAATTACCATTTTTAAGGACCACTCTAATATTGTATATATACACACATATTTCTTTTAATCTATTATGTTTTTCAGCCGCTTGACACATTCAAAATTTCAGTCAATTACTTCAAAAATCTTAAGCCTTCTTCCTAACGAGTGTGGTTCTATACTTATTATATGTTTATCAGCTGCACCTAAAAAACCTGTCGTCAACAGGAAAATCTGTAATGGCCAGAGGAAAGTTGGTTGACAAATGCAGAAACATGTTATATAAAAGTGACAACGAACAATTTGTACAAAAAAAAAAATGTCCAAGCTCCTTTAAAACATAAAAATAAGTCAGAATGTTTGGTAAGGAATTTTTAGTCTCAGAGATTGTTTCACACAGTTTATATTAATAATTATATTTTTTACAGATTAATATTGATTTTAATCTACTGTTTCCTGGTAAAATTTTAAATTTATACGAAGGATTGAGATTCTTTTATAAACAAAATTTTAAATACAGACAGAAAGACAGAAACAAATATACAAAATTTAATAAATAACAGAGTAAAACTATTTCTAAAGGTATGTATATAAAAAATAATACAAAAAATATAGTTCTTATCTTTTTTGAGCCGTTACAATACTCTAATCTAGTATCTATTGTTAATGAAATAAATTAAGAAACATTTGCTTTGTTTTTTTTTAATTTTTAGATGGCTAATATAGTTCCCCACTAAGGGTAGAATTTTAATTGAAACAGATTCTGATCGTAAACAGTGGAAGTTTTCAACGATAGAAAGTATCAAGGCAATTATTGTAAGTACACTGTAAGGTAAAGTTTTATTACATATATCTATATCATTACTTAACATTTTTTTTAATGATTCTCACGGCATGACGTTTACGATTAAACAATTTATCAGTTTCAACAAAATTTACTCACTAATTGTTAGTAAGTTCTCAGAAACGTAGTAACTTAGTGCAGAGTTCTCAGAAACATAGTAAGTTATTGTTAGTGATTTCTTAGAAACATAGTAACTTGTCTCAAACAAATAGAGACACTAACAGATTAACACCCCCTATTTCTTCTTCTAATGATGAAACTGTTTCTATTGATAAAACTGAAAATATACAGAAAGAAACTACATTTTACATACAATCTAAATTTAAAGAATTTACCAATAGCTTAAATAAATCTGTTGTAGAGCTTATTAGCAGTATTCATTCCAATATGTTGTCAAATAAATCAATAGTTCAAGAAATAATACAAAATTTAATAAAAATTTTTCTTCGGGTTTTATTAGTATTATAATAAACTGTATTGACCACGCATTAAAAGATATAGATACTTACACTATCAAGTCAAAAATAAAAACGATGATACAAATGTTATTAACGTCTTTCAATCAGTTTGGAACAGACTACAAACGATTCAAATATTTTTCAATCCATGAAAACTTTATTCAACCAGTTGAACATATTATTGGAATTAGTACTGATAATGTAGGAAAAATAATAAAGTTTCTGTGATAATAAAAAATCGCACGGCTGTTCATATTTTTATAAAGAAAACATTAAAAAGTTTCTTAAAAATCCCCAACGTATATTTAATGAAATACTGCAATATCAGAATAACATTTTATCAAATAATCTCTTAACCACTATCCTTCAAGGTGAAATATGGAAAGAAATTGTTTCAAAATACTTAAATAAAACAATAATGCCTTTAATATTGTATTTTAAAGACTTTCGACACGTGCAATCCACTTGAAAATCACGCAGGCATATATAATGCAATATATTTTACAATTGCTTCTGTACCTCCAAATTATGCCTGTCGAATAAAAAAATAATTTTTCTTGCAATGTTGTTTCACAGTCAAGATACAAAATTTGGAAATAGATCAGTTTTTAACAATTTAATTACAGAACCGAAAGATTTGGAAACTAACGGATTATCTATTGAATTAAATGACACAACATTAAAAGTGTTTTTTTGTAGTAATACTTATCATTAGAGATAATCTAAGAATTTCCATTTTCTTTACCCTGAAAGTTTTTCAGCAAATTGCTGTTGCCGATTCTGTACTGAAAACAAAGAAAGTATTAAGAAACAAATTAATTTACAAGTAGGCTCTATCAGACAAGTAACAGATTATACAGATCACATGGAAAATAATAAGTTTGGAATAAAAGAGGAATGTATATGGAATGGCCTTGATCATTTTCATGTATATGTAAATATAAGGTAAAAGGAAAGGAAGAAAGCAGGGGAAAGGAGGAACAGGAGGGAATAAGAAAAGAGGAAGTGGAAAAAGTAATTAAAGAGATGAAAGAGAGGAAAGCGGCAGGTACAGATGGATTGCCAAATGAGGTATGGATACATGGAGGCGGGAGCTTAAAAGAAAAAATATGGGAGGTGTGCGATACAGCGTGGAGGACAGGAGAGATAGTGGAAGATTGGAAGGAAGGTATAATAGTACCAATAGTGAAGAAAGGAGAAGGGAAAGAAGCGCAAGACTACAGAGGGGTAACACTAATGAATACGAGCTACAAAATATACGCAGCAATCTTGGCTAAGAGACTAGAGAAAGAGGTGGAGGAAAGGAGAATCCTACCAGAAACGCAGACAGGATTTAGGAAAGGAAAGGGAACAATGGAGAATATATACGCACTGAATTATGTGATTGGAAGAGCTGTGAATAAGAAAAAAGGTAAGCTAGTGGCGGCGTTTATAGATCTGAAAGCGGCATTCGATTCCGTGGACAGAGAAAAAATATGGGAGGTATTGGAGAGAGAGGGAATTAGTGAACAGCTAAGGACAAGGATAGGAACCATCTATGAGGAGACGAGATGCGTAGTAAGGATAAAGGGAGAAAAGGGACCGTGCTTCTGGACGGTAAAAGGAGTAAGACAGGGATGCCCCCTGAGCGCTATGCTATTCATACTTCTGCTGGCGGATATAGAGGAAGCAATGAGGAAAGGGCAAAACGGAGGAATAGTAGTAGGGAAAATAAAATTCTGGACCCTGCCATATGCGGACGACATAGTAGCCATAGCAGAGGATGAGGAGGAGATGAAGAGAATGCTGATTAATCTGGAGAAGTATTTTGATAGAAAGAAGCTAAGAGTAAATGTAGGGAAAACAAAGATAATGAGGTTTAGGAAAGGAAAAGGTAAAATGAAAAGAGTGGAATGGAGATGGAAAGGAGAAGAAATAGAGGAGGTGAAAGAATTCTGCTATCTCGGATACACATTCCAAAAGAATGGAGGACAAGAAGCGCATATAAAGGAAAGAGTTAGGAAAGCCGCCATAGCAATGAGACAAGTATGGGGAATAGGGAAAAGGGTATTCGGAGGAGAATGGATAAGAAGAATAAAGATGTTCGACGCGTTGGTAGCAAGCATTGCATTGTATGGAGCAGAGATATGGGGGTGGAAAGAAAGAGAGAAAATAGAAAGAATACATGAAAGGTATATAAGGTGGACACTAGGCTTAGACTGGTGTACGCCCGGATATATGATAAGAGAAGAAACTAAGAGAGACAAGATAAGAATAAGTGCTGGAAAAAGGGCGAATGAAATACGAAGAGAAACTGGAGAAAGGAGAAGGAAATGAGATAGCAAGAGAATGCTGGAAAGAGATAAAAGGGAATGTTAAGAAGGAAAAGACAAAATGGGAAGAGGAAAGAAGGAGCTTCTATGAGCGAAGAGGATATGCAACGGAGGAGATAGAAAGGAGAAGGGGAGAAGGATGGAGCAGTATAGAGGACATAACAAGGAGAGACAAGGACATACAGATCCAGGAGAGGAACGAAAGGATAAGAGAGTCAAGATACAATAGATGGTACAAGGAGGTGGCAGAGAACAGAAGGCCGGAATACCTGGAAAGAAAAGGAAAGGAGAGGTCCATGATCAGGATAGCGAGATTCAGACTAGGTAATGAGATGAGAGGGGGAAGATATTGGGAAACAGTAGAGAAAAGGAGCTGTAGGATATGTGGAGCAGAGCCAGAGTCGTGGGAACATGTGTTAGAGTGGTGTTCGAGAGAGGAGGGAGAGGAGAGTACGGAGGGAATTAACGAGATGATTAGAAGAATACTAGACAGTAAAGGTGAAGGAGAAAAATGGATGGCAGACTTGGAAAGAAGAAGAAAACAGGAGAGCGCATCGGTGAGTTAAACAAAGAGAAGTAAGATATAGTAAATGATTTTTGTTACAGATAGCCGAAAGGAGGGCAAGAGGAAAAAAGACGGGAGAAAAAATGGAGTGCAAGGGGAAAATTATAATAGAGAAGGAAGCGATAGAAGGAATCGTAGAAGGAAAGGTGCTAGAGATGATGAAGGAGCTTAAGGAAAATAATAAGAGAAAGGATAAGGAGATTAAAGAATTAAGGGTAGAGATGGAGAGGATAAAGGAAAGGATGTATAGAATGGAACAGAGCAGCGGAAAAAGGAAGAGAGAGGACAGCGAGGAGAGGAAAGATACGGGAAATAAGAGAAAATGGTGGGCAGAGGAAGGCGAAAGGAGCGATGATGAGAAAAGAAGGAAGAATGTAATAATAAGGGTCGAAAGGGAGAGATGGACAGGAAGGGAATCGAACTGGGCAAAGGTGAAAGAGCTGTTCTCGGAAGGATTAGATGTCAAGGTAGAGATGAGAGAAGTAAATGTGATAGGGCAGAGAGGGGACTGGGTAACGCTGCTAGTAAGGATGGGAAGCGAGGAGGATAAATGGAAAGTTTTGAACGCAAGGAGAAAGAAAGGAGGAAAAATGAGAGTGAAAATAGACGAGGACAAATCGGTGGAGGCGAGAAGAAGAGAAAGAGAGGAGAAAGAAGGGAGAAAAGAAAGGAAAGAGGACGAGAGTGGGAGAGCAAAGAGATCGGCGGAGGACGAGATCGCGAGGAAAATGGAGGAGAGCCTGTTGATGGACACAGACGAAGACGAGGCTAGCAGGAAGAAAAGGGAGTAAGAAAAAGGTAAGAAAGAAAAGAGAGACGGGCAGAGGAGGATGGGAGGAAGGAGCAAAGGAAGTGGATGCAGGAAAGGTAAGAAAGTTGGAAGAAGGGAGAGAGAAGGAGGAGACGGCTGAGTGAGGGCGGAGAAAGTAGAGGGAGAGGATGGTAAGAATGAGAGGTGGTAAAACGTATTTGTGTGTTTAGATTAGAAGGTGCGATAGGAAGGAGAGCGTTAAGTACTAGGAAGGAGAGAGTTGAGGTGATGTCAGGAGACACAGGAAGGGAGACAAAGGAAGGAGGTCGAAAGGAGTACAAGGGAGAAGGACGACAAGGACTGCCATGGGAGGGGGAGGGAAGGGAAATAGAGAGAGTGTGAGGTCGCACAATGGCCAGGCAGATATGTTAAGGAATTGTAAAGGTTTTTGGGACGTTTTTCCTGGATAAAATGCCTTTCCAGCCCCGGAAGGGGAGCGAAATAAAGAATTGAATTGAATGTAAATATAAGGTGTGATATTATGCACGATTTATTTAAAGGTGTTTATCGCTATGACATGGCTTTAATTATACATGTATTTTCGAGTGTATTTTATACAACAAAAATATTTTTCATTAACAACGTTAAACTCTCAAATTAAATATTATTCTTATAATAACTATAAAAAAAATAAACCACCTTTAGTAAGTAAAGAACATTTGACCAATGGCTGTATTATCTTTTCGGCATCAGAAATTCTATGTCTAGTAAGAAACTTCAATCTAATAATTGGTAATCTAATTCCAAAAGAGAATAATGTTTAGCAATTTTATTTAATTGTTAAAGAAATAAATAATATAGTTGCAGTGGCGATGAGCCGCAAAACGCCCAGCGCGAGCGCCCGAGCCGAAGAGGCGACACATCGCGACGATATCTGATATTGACGCGGATGCGGATGGATGGCGATTGTCCACGTCGATTTATTTCGACAAACTCTCGTCACGAGATCCGATTCGACACTCAGGAGTCCGGACGCTCGTTTTGCGCATGAAAACGGAAGAAAAGCCGCGCGCGAAATTACGGAGCTTTCGCGCGACCGACACGATCGTCGCGAGTGAGAGAGACGCGCGAGGTGACTGGCTGATCGGTGTCTTTGCTGTTTACGATTATTTCTTTCACGTATTACTGCGCTCGATTGCCACAAACGGAAGCGGAGCGTTCACTAGAGAGAAGCTCTTCGGAGCACCTTGGCAGCGAGACCGCGCACAAAAACAAAGTTCGATTCACATTTTTTTTGTATAACGATTCAATCGACGACACTGCCGAAAGCGAACAGAACTTTTCGCAGCCATGAGGCCGTTCGTTTCCGCGAGAATCGATCTCGCGTGGGGGATGGATCCGGTACGTGGCGCGATGTCATTGATCCGCGGACTTATTGCGCAGACACAATCGTCGCGAGCAATAATTGGCAACGCATGCGCCCTCGCACCTGTTCGCGTCGCGGATATCGACGCGGCGATCGATCACGGGAAGAGGGGGAGGGGGGGGTTGCTACCCGACATCCCTGTACCCGATTGATTATAGACCACGAGCCTGAAGTCAGGCGCGCAAAATTCAACCTCGTCGCCCGCGATCTCTATAGGTATATAATTAATTTTTTATGGCGTCTTTCATTGGGAAAAACTCGTAGCACAGAGTGCAATTTTATTGTTGTAATATAAAAATCAGTACACATATTTTCAGTGTTCTACTGTGTTTAATTTGACAAATTTTTGCCAGTAGAACATTAAACACTAAAAATATATAAACTAATTTTTATATTACAAAAAAAAACAATAAAATTGCACTCAGTGCTGCGAGTTTTTCCTAATGGAAAACGCTATTATTCTCTTAATTCTAATTAATAATATTTTCCTTTAAAAAGAGATTTATAATTGAAGAAAGTATAAGGAAGATAATAAAATAAAATTTGAATTAACATTCAAAATTTTAGAAACGTCACCAAAAGTGTGTGTAACAGTGATATATTTAAAAGTATCTTATTCATAAATTGACTAAAATTTGTTTATTTTAAAGAAAATTTTAGTTTTAATTAGTTTCAATAAATATGGCCAATATTTAAACTGATTCAGGTTAGTAGCAATAAATATTCACATTTTTTTGTATAACTTTATAGGAATTTTTATTAGTGCCGAATACATCAAAAGAGAAGAAATTTTAAATACTATTCAGCTTCTCAATCAAGACGCTTCTAAAAATATTGTATTAATTATTAAATATATCCCTATTATCTATAGTATAAGGACTAATTTTAATGCTGAATTCACACATATAAGCTTTCATTATCATTAAAATTATTGTTAAATTCTATTCTACAGAAATAAAAGTTATGATTCATTTCTCTCTCATTCATTCTCATTAGTCATTTTTAATTTTCAGATAAAGTCTATAAAAAGCAGATACTGAGGACACTGTCAATTCTTAATTATAAAATAGACAAAATGGTGGAATATCTAAATAATCTTAAAATAAATAATTTAAAAAGAAGTTCCTGAAATAGAATCCTTATTTATAAAATTTAATTTTTTCTTATGTTTTTATTGGAAAAATTTCATAATTTGATTTGAAAATTCGTTTAGAAAATTAAGAAAAAAAGACAGAATCTGTAGTTGGAATAATTTTTAATAATAATTATAATTGGAATAAATTTTAATAATAATATACGTAGTAATTCAGTTGTAGTTTAATATAAGAATTAGCACTCTCTCTCTTTTATCACTCTTTAATAAACTTTCAAATCAAATTATGAAATTCTTCCATTAAGATTAAACATAAGAAAAAATTAAATTTTTAAAATAAAGATTTTATTTTAGGAACTTTTTGTTAAATAAATGTGTTAAATAAATATACATAATTAATAATTATTATTCACTGTTTTTTTAATTTATACTTATAGACCGGGAGCTAGCAAAAAAAAATCACGTATGATAGGCACCACGACAAAACTTTTTTGGACGATAGCCGGTGTCATGTGGAACACGGAAACGCAAGTATGGCGGCCTGGAGGTGTTGCCTTTGCGCAGTGTAATTTTTTGAATGTGTTAAAAAGAACTGCTTTTGGGGAATGGGCACCGCATAACATGCCTATCTTGCGATCGTTATGAATATTGAAAAATTAAATTGTTTTCACGTTTGCAAAATTTTATAAAATAAACCATCTGACGATGTAACTCGCGCGTGCAATGGAACTCGGTCCGCGTTTTCCCTTTTTAAAAATCTTATTGATTCTTATTGTTGTCCGCAGTGTTTGCTTTGATAAAAATCGGTTCTGCATTCCATCGATTGCGATTTCCACCCAAACGATCGTTGAAATTAGCAACGATATTTAGTCCGTGGCGATCTCCTTACTTTCAGATATCACGAATGTTATGCGATAATATATGTATAAGCACACGCGATTATTATATTTACTGGCCTTTACATGCAACCAATGCGAATGCAAACTGTAAGAATAGTAAATTGTAAATCGAATTGCACTACTAATATTATAGTATGTTTAACGTACCTAAATAAAAAGTAAACACACTAACATCCGCTTTCAATATTCCAAGCATTCACTTCATTTACATGTACGTTGTTTTTTTTTTGTTTTTTAGTGGTATACAAAAAATATAATAAAATAACACTTTACCGAAATTCAATCTTAGTTTTAGGGGTGTACGACACTATTTCTAGATGAGAAGAACTTGTAGGTATGAGGGATGTATATAGTTATGCGGTACCAGTGCAAATGGGAAGAGACAGAATGAGCGGGGGTGAGTAAAGAAAGAGTAAAAGAAGAACGAAAGGAAGAGTAAGAGAGAAAAAGAGAGTGAAAGGTAAAGAGTATAAGAAAACAGTCAGATGATGTGTGAGTGGAATAAAATTCTTAAGATCATCTTAACACTACTCGTGTCGTGATCGTAGTACACTATAATTGGTATCAATAACATAAAATCAAAATATATATTTAGGATGATGGGTAAATCGCTACTGATAACACTACTTTAAATTTTATTTATTGATACATACTCATAACGGAATAATCTTCATCGCGGCAGTGTTAAGATGAGCGTACGTACATACAGTAGAACAAAGGAAAAGTCATTCTTTGAAACGCACATATAGCGCAGCATAAAATTATCTAAAGATGTAGCACGTTTTCGCGCTTATTAATATTGTAAACAAAATATTTTCGTATCTGAGAATACATATAATATTTTTGTCGAGTACAATTGAATTTAAAATACAAGTCTCATCAAGAACGCACTATAAGCTGGCTGTGAGTCACGTGACTAACTCTCATGTTTCATTTTTTGACAAAAAGCACGTATATATATTTCATCATTTGCTTTATATGAATAAAAATTTGCAAATTGCAATTATTTATTTGTAGATGACCCAAGATGACTTTTCCTCATCCTTTATATGGTTTACTCACACATAAATCTGGTTGTGCTAACCAGATTTTAGTTGAGTCAACCATACTGTTTTTTCCGTGTAGAGACATCAAATGCACTGTATATCACAATAGAGAACAGCACTATTATAAACATAAAAAAATATATGATTATATTTATTATAATTTGAAAGCTAGGTACTCTTTGTTTGTATTTTACAAGCGTAATCATTATTATACATAAATAAATATGAACTATATAAATAAATAAATACAAGAGACTTTCATTTTTACATGTGCGCGGGTGTTCATATAGAAAAAGTGAGGAATTAGAAGAGTATGACAATTTAATGATAACGAAAATACATTGTTAACAAAAATAAGGTCTCATCTATTTGTAACTCTGTGGCCGCCAGTTTCTTGATCGCATTTTGTGCTTTTTCGAGCTGTTGAGTCTCAGATGGTGTCATCATTTCTGCAATCTATAAAAAAGAAGAGTTTAAAATAGTATATATTAATTCATTGTTTTTGCAACACTTATCTCAGTTATATGTAAGTATATATTCATATTACATCAGCCAGTTGCTGCTCCGTCGCGCCATGTTCCTTCAAATTGGTAGAAAGTATCTGTACTCTCAATTGCTTTTCTATCATACGTTTGTTACTAGTCGATTCGTGATCTCGTCTTTTCATAATGTTATATAATGCTTGATAACAATGCTCGATTTCCATTTCAACAATTTTAGTTAAATCGATGCAAAAACGATAAGGTGCTTTTGCCGGTCCTGACGAAGTACCACTTTTCTTCATCTCTTGAGTCTGTATGTAATTCTCCCGTGACAAGGTGTATGTTAAGAATTTGGCTTCTTTTGCTGGAATCATTGCTAAGTTCTGGATTTGTTCTAAGTTGACATCAATTTCATTGCGAACCAATCTAAAAAAAAATTACAGAAAAACCTAATGGTTACGTAGAGAAAACATACAATTAAAGCATTCTCTCTTGTTTACAGTAAAATGAAATATTGAGGACTGAATTTGTAACTTTACCTGAAAATTCTTGCAGCTTTGGAACCAAACCTCTCTGTTACGATATGTTCCAAAGTCGTCCATGTTAACTGTTTGAATGCGTTTTTCATGTCAATGCTGTACTGTCCTCCACCAGAATCGCCAACTCGTTTAATGAATTGCGTACTATCCTCCTCTAGAATCCGCAAGTACTGATCAAGATAATGCTCGAGCTCTTGATAATTCAACTTCTTCACTTCTTCTTTTATCTCAGTATATGGAATTGGATTTGACGTAGCTGCCCAGGATGCAGTCCGCAAGTACATCAAATTGATCAACTGTCTCATTAATTCTCCAGCATTTTTGTCAAATCTTTGGGTCATGGCTGATATAACGATTTGATCCCTGACATAAATTATGTGTTAATATAATAATGTTATCTATTTTAAAATATAATCAGAGATTATTGCAAATTAAGGCTTTTACCTAAGATCTTGAGTAAATCGATCGAAATTGACTTTCCAATATATTTTACTATCCGTCAATTCAATATTTTGTCCTTCCAACACGTTGGAAATGGCTATCACATCAAGGTCTGGTAAGTTATAATCAGGTTTCTCAGTATCTTCCATCATTGTATCAAAATATGTACTGTGCATTAAAAATTGATTTTTCACCAATAACTCAAATACTCTTTTTAGATTTGGGATAGAAGGTGGTTCATCAGCTAAAAAAATATTTAAATAATTAATACAATAAATCCTAGAGTTTATTATATTAGAATAAAAATAGAATACTAGAAAATAATTTTTAAAGAAAATAGAAGCTGTATAAAAAGATTATTGAATCGTACAGTTAGAAGGCGTCTGTTCAATTCGTTTGTATGTTTTTATTAATACTTCAGATGCTGCGATATATCCATGTTTTAACACCTCTTCCAACATGATTTCACCCTCATCTCCACAGTAAGTTTTTGCAAAAAGAATGTACCTGCAATGAATAATATCTACGATAATTGATATTTCTAATACAAAAGACAAATTATATTCTAAAATACAATAAAAATTCTTATTTCAACATATAAGAATACCTTGGATAGCGAAGAAGCATAATAATTTTGTTTTGGTGTAAAGTATATTCAATGGTCTCCTCATTTTCTTGATAAGTAACAAAACCATATTTTACAAGGACACATAGTCCTTCCTTTATCTAAATGGGATAATGAAATAACGGATATGTTAGCAAAAGAAAAGTTCTAAATGTATACAAGATACTAAAAGTACAAAATGTAAATTTCATATAATATAGTCGTCATCATTAGTGCGTAATATGCAGCTATATCAATGTTTACCTTTGCTACTGGTAGTTTTGTTCCGAAACGTATTGCACCTAACGTTTTCGTTCCATACAATAAACTATTACCAATGCACTGTACGATAGACCCAAAGTACTCTTCTAACAGTAGCAAACACAGTTTGTTGTAAAAGTCCTTCATATTTACAACATTAATCCTCTTTCACTGGAGTCACTGGAACCCTCAGTAGTCAGTCCTCACTAACCTAACCTCAAAAACCTTGAGAGCGCCCACCCCACGCCGGCGCCGGCGAACTGTACTGCTTGAAACGCCCCTCGCGCCTATTTTCAAAGTTGGAACTATTTCGCACACCTATTTTCTGGAAGTGCCGATAAAGTCTCCACTTGGTGCGTGTCCGTGCTACGCCCATTATCTGCTTGGTTCGCGTCCGTGCTATACACCTATAACTATAATAGATCCCATAATTCATAATTTTTGTGTTGAAAAACACGGCACCGAATATGTATGTATGATGTACATCCCGTGTAACACATGTGCGTGATCTGTCCTCTTTAATTGTTACATTTGTTACATGTATATGTATGTATATGAAAAAATATTAACACGTGTACATTGCACGCATATATGAAATACATCACTTGGTAAAAATATAAAATAACACATTTATATTATTATTATTATTACATGTAATTTATACAATAATAATTGTTATTAAATAATAATATAATGAATTCGCATAGATAAATATATATGTGAGATAAAATGATCACGACAGAGATCGAATGAAACGATTATACATGTCAGATATATGTAATATATGTATATTGTACAATATTTGTATGGAAACTGTAAAATAATTGTAAAAAATGCAGTGTAATAAAATAAATCTTATCCCTAACTGACAAGAAACAGTCCGCAACTTTTGATCGCTTTGCTTAACTTTTATAATTATATGTTGTTGTACAATTAGGTATAATGCCAATGTGCAATAGTTTACGCGATGTAATTGTTTAATTTTCCGTGTGCCTAATGTATACTATGCCGATAGAGATAAATGCCAGGTAGCACGCGTAGTCGAGTAGAGAGCGAGTGAGGCGACGAGCTAGAATATTTGAAGTATTTGAACGTCTCAAGCTCGGACCCTGCTGACTGCTCTCTCCAATTTTTTTCGCTTTTTTTTTTAAAGGTGTACTCAAATAACTTATGTGTACAATACAATAAATAATGTGTATAATACAATAATGTGTATAATACAATAAAACTTATAAATTAATTATTATTTTATAATTATTAAAATTATTCTCATATGTTTAACAATTTACAGTTAGAAAAGGTAAGAATGATTGTGTTATTTAATGAAAAACTAAGAAGTTGCTATGGAATTCTGCAAAAAATTTAATTTTTACATAAATTAAGTTATCAGATACAAACTTATAAAGTTGTTGGAAAGCATTACAACCGGTAATATAACGTACCTATTAATTATAACAACTTATTTTTGAGTACACCTTTAAAAAAAAGCGGAAAAAAATTGGAAAGACCAGGGTTCAGACTCAAGACGTCCAGCACTCCATACCGTCACCTTACTCGCTCGGGTTTTTTTATTTTAGGTGTTTATTGAGCCACTTTGAGCGACAGATTTTACAAAAACCAATAAACAAGTTATTACAAAAATACAAAATCCTTACTCGCTCAGCTACGCTTACTACTTGCAGAACTCATCTCTACCGCCACAATACATTAGGCACACACGGAAACTTTAACAATTATATCTTATAAATTGCGCATTGACACGACTTACTGTACCTTGTATTTTGTATTAGTGGAACTAGTGGAAGGGGTGTGCAACAACATATTGTAAAATAACAGAGGCAATCACAATTAGCGTTAAACAAGAACTACGCGATATCGCTTCGTTCATATGAAGCGGAGAGAGTGAGACAGGGATCAGCCAGCCGCGCCGCAGAATGAGATGGAGCAATTGACTTCTACTAGCCGAGCGGTAACAGGCAGTAAAAGCTGTAAAACACTGTAAAAGGGACACACGAGATTGATGAACCGATGTTCTTTCGTCCTTTTCATAGCAGGAAAATGTTGAAGCGCTATCGTTTCCTCACCACCCTGACGGAAATATTTCTACAAAATTTAAAAAATAATAAAAGTGTGCTACAAAAAACTACAAAATATAGTTGCCAGAATCTACTACAATCTACATGAATTTAAGAAGTGCTACAAAATTCTACATGAAAATGCTAGAATTGGAACACTTTTGTAAATTTTTGTATTTTTTTAGTGAATTTTGATCTATAAATTTTTCGGTGAAACTACGTCAAACTACAACTAATACTGATATTGTTTTCAATGTCAAAAACAGTTAAAAAAAAATTTAATTAGATTTTTGTTGTCTCTATAGGAATTATATTATAATATACTATGACACTGTATGTGTACAGCCGCATGTCTGTCTGAAAAAACCCGCTCTCTCAGGCGGTCACCCATTCGAGTGTGGTACCACGACAACGTCGCTTCCTTTTTGATGAATGGACTAGTGGTGATCCTCTGACTCTGATGCTTCCTTCTTGCTTATACTCATATATTACACATCTTTATAGTTTTTCTACAATTGAAAATCTACAATTTAATAAAAAATAATACAAAAATCTACAAATAATAAATATTTGAGAATGAACAAAATCTTAAAAAATTAAAACATCTGCTTACTTGTATGTAGGCGATATATATTTATTCGGTAACGGGCGATATTCCGATCGCGTGGTAGTATCGCCCGCGCACGTTAGGAGAGACAGACTACCGATCCCTTCCCAGGTATCGGTGGCCAATCGGCGACGGCACGCGACGAAATATAAGGGATGGCGCGGGAAGATTCCACAGACACTGCCCGGACCCCGGACCCAGCCGAGAGAGATTTTCAGTCGACTACGTCGTAATCCGACTACAATGTATTCAACCTAAGAGAACGTGTGAATAAACTGTGATACCTTATATCAATCCGCCTACATGTAGAATACTACAATTATTTATTAATGACTATAGAAATCTCTACCACAATTTACATATCGTAAAACTATACAAATTAGAATCTAATCCAGTTTTTAGTTTCTTATAAAATATTACAATTTTGTACGAATAGTAACAAATACCGATTTGTTTGTACAGCTCAAAAATCTATTACAATTATGGCTAATTAAATCTTGTACTTTTTAGTTAAATGTTACAAGTTTTTACACAAATCTTCCAAAATTCATCTATTATTAATAACTTCTTTATTCGCAGAAGTCAAAATACTTATGTTTTTATTTTCGTGTAGTCTGTTGTAAAGTCCAATAGAAAAATACATAAATGTACAATTCTTTACCTATATAAATTTCTGATTTGTAAATGGTTGTAATTTTGCATACAATTCTACAAGATCCTACAGAAAACGACAAAATCCTTAAGCCTTTTACAACTCGTGAATTCATGAAAATCTACATAAATTTGCTTTTTTTAGATGTTTATGAGATACTACAATTTTACCTGTAAATTAACAGACCTTAAACCAAACTTTCAACCTTTCCATGGAAAATTGTAGTTTCTTATAAAAATCTAAAAAAGCGAATACATGTAGATTTTCATGGATTCACGATTCGTAAAAGGCTAAGAATTTTGTCGTTTTCTATAGGACCTTGTAGTATTATATGCGAAATTATAATCATTTACGAGTCAGAAATTTAATTAGGTAAAAAATTGTCCGTTTGTGTACTTTTCTATTGGGTCTTATAGGAAACTATACGAAAATAAAAACATAAGTATTTTGACTTCTGCGAATAAAGAAGTTATTAATAATACATCAATTTTAGAAGATTTGTGTAAAAACTTGTAACATTTAACTAAAAAGTACAAATTTTAATTAGCCATAATTGTAGAAAATTTTTTAGCTGTACAAACAAATCGGTATTTGTTACTATTTGTACGAAGTTGTAGTATTTTATGAGAAACTAAATATTGAATTGAATTCTAAGTTGCACAGTTGTACGATACGTAAATTGTGGTAGATTTCTATAGTAATTTATAAATAATTGTGGTATTCTACAAGTAAACAGATGTTTTAATTTATTAAGATTTTGTTTCTTCTTAAATTTTTAAAATTTGTAGATCTCTGTACTATTTTTTATAAAATTGTAGTTTTTTATGAAATACTACTTGCTATAATTTCTTGATTTGAGAACATATTTCTACAAAAAAATAACTATTTCTACAAAAAATTAAATATTTTAACAAAAATGTACAAATTTCTATTTGTAGTCAAATTTTGTAGTTATTCATAGAAACTTTTTCCGCCAGGGCACCTAGCGGATAGATAGCACGGTGCGCTTTTTTTATAGTGGTTTCCCCGATAGGCCTAATCCACTATTTTAATTTAATGCATAAAGCATAAGTTATTGCACACGCTTTAATTTATAAACAATCTATACAGGGTGTCCCGAAATTCGCGAATCAAAGTACCATAGCAATAAAGTTCTGGAAAAAATAAATTTAAAACGTATTTGCCACTTTTCGTTCCGAGCAGTAGTTTCTGAGATAAAAAGGTTTAACGTGGCCAATTACAGATTACGATTAAACGGAAACCTGTCCGTGAGTCGCGCGTTAATAGTGTTAGTGACCGCGCACTTCACGCTCTTACAGGCATTAGACAAAAGATTGTTTGCGTGACGTCCATATAATACCGCATGTTGCGTGTAATATTTGTTGCGAATTAGATGATCCTGTTAATAAACAACGTGTGTTTAAGCATAAATTTATTTTATTCATTACGTAATGAATAAGATAAATTTATAATTCATCAGAATTATATCGCTACTAATTTGTGTATCACAATATCAATAAGAAATATGAATAAGAGTTAAATAATTGCAATCAAGTGGCATACATACGAATCAGTATTTCTTTACAATAATTCTAATCTTTTTAATTTTATACATCTATTCCTTCATTCTCTTTAGTCTTTAATTATATCAAAATATTTATTTGATTATTTCTTTCTTATCATTCATTCATTCCTCCTCTCAAAAATGTACCGGTTATACATTATTACTTACGTGATATTACTACTCATACATACATATTACTACTTACGTGCATACTGATTTATAACTATGCGAATTTTAAGGTAAAGTAATTCCATTTGTCATTACAGCTAGTGACTTACTTTTGAATTAATTGATTGAATTTTGGCCCAATTATGTACTAAAAATTTAAACAACAATTGTTAATTGAACAAGTCATAAATTACAAAATTTAATTTTCAATTAAAGGGATATTACATTATTAAAATATAAAAGATTACACGGTAGTATTAGATTTTAAAAGTAGTAAACTCTTAGTTTACTTAGTTTATTTTATTTATGTAAAATTGATTTAGCAATAGGATTAATAGTTCGTTTTATTCTCGTTTTATTCTTTGTTTTATTTTTTAATTATACATGAAGAAGCTAAAAATTGCATTTAAAAATTAATATGTATGGCACGCCGTTTTGCTATTTAATATCATCGTAAAAATTCTACCAAATTAAATTAATATTTAAAGAAAAGAAATTATTATTATTATGTCTAAACATACTTATAATTCATTGAATTATTAATAAGCTATAGTTATTAAGCACATAATTGCAGAATTAAATTATTATGTCTAGACAAAATATTAATTCTGACACATTATAAATTTATTTTATGTTTTTACATATAATTTTTTCGGGAATTTTTTTATTGATATTGTAATACACAAATTAGTAGCGATATAATTCTGATGAATTATAAATTTATCATATTCAATACGTATAATGAATAAGATAAATTTATGCTTAAACACACGTTGTTTATTAACAGCATCATCTAATTCGCAAAAAATATTACACGCAACACGCGGTATTATATGGATGTCATGCAAACAATCTTTTGTTTAATACCTGTGAGAGCGTGAAGTTCGCGGTCACTAACACTATTGACGCGCGACTCACGGACAGGCTTCCGTTTAATCGTAATCTGTAATTGGCCACGTTTTAAACCTTTTTATCTCAGAAACTACTGCTCGGAACAAAAAGTGGCAAATACGTTTTAAATTTATTTTTTCGAGAACTTTATTGCTATGGTATTTTGATTCGCGAATTTCGGATATAAAAACAAATGTCCTGACTGACTCACTCACTCACTCATCAACGCCCAGTCCAAACCCCTGAACCTAGAAACATGAAATTCGAGGGGTGTATTCCTCTCATGACGTAAGCACCCACTAAGAAGGGATTTTTAGAAATTCGACCCTTAAGGATGTGAGAAGGGTTAAAATGTATTTTCACGGATTCGTCAATATCTCTTAGGCCCGATGAGATATTGACTTGGTTTTTGCTTACGAAGGTCACCCATACAAATGCTTAAGAACATATTGCAGGATTTTGCCCTAATCTACCTCTAAAGGCGCAAATCTATAGATTCAGGGGTGAATTATAGAACCCTTTGTATCTGCTGTAAATTAATTCCTTTGTATTTTTCTTTCGGTTCTTATACTCGGCCCTACAATTACTTTTTAAAAAATAACTTTTGCTTCCGTATTCCACAACAAATTTATTAACAAAAATAATTTTAAGGGTTGTAGGGGAGAGTGGAAGAATTGCGAACATCTAAGGGAAAAGTTAAACAAATTTATCAATTATAAACGTCTTTATTTAATTACGAACGGGTTTTGCTTATTTTTTGAAATTGTAATTTATGTTGATAAGCAAACACAATCAAATTTATTCATGTACTATGTTCTATGTGATAAAGACTGAAAATAAATTAAATGTCAACAAATGTCCTATATACATATATGCAAATGGAATACACGAGGGAATACATATCTTTTTACATTAGACATTATAGTGTTTGTTCTTTGTTCGGTCGTTCGAAATAAATCAATTTAATTGTGATCTTAGTATTTTATATCTTAGTATTATTTATAATTATTGTGAGCGAGGCTTTGAACGAGCGATGTGCTCCCGCCCTTCGAGAGGGCAGCTCCCGTGTGGCGCGAGCCTCGGAGCGCCACGCGTACGTGCGGCCGCTGTGTGTGCTCACCAAGAGTCTTAAAGCCTCGTCTACAATAGACGCAAAGGCTGTGTCGTATGTCGCATGAGAATGTCGCAAGAGTACTGTTTCCGCAGTCGCAAGAGCCCTTGTCGCACGGAGTTGAGCCAACTTCAACTTTTTGCGACTGCGACAAGCGTGTCGCATAAAATCGGTCAATCACAGCACAGTACGTTGACGCTAAAAGTGTTTTGACGATTTAAAAATTGGGAGCAAAGTTGCAGAAAGATTAATAATTGCTGCTAGTCCATTGTGGCTGCGGTCGACTTGACAGTTAACGCTATTATCGCGAACAATCCTTGCGACTATTGTAGACACTCGTCTAGCGACACTCTTACGACATACGACGAACTTTCGTACGACACTACTACTTGCGACATACGACACAGCCTTTGCGTCTATTGTAGACGAGGCTTGAAGTGTCGTCGTGTACGGATGTGCTTTACGAGCTGTGATTAAGTTAGTGTGTTTCATAAGCCAAATAAAGAGTCTTAGAACGTTGAATATTCTGCCTATCTCACCACTATACAAGCCGTTCCTAGATATATTTCCTATAATAATCTTAGTATTATTGTTTTTTAAATTACGTAAAAAACTAGATACAATGGCATTAAAATACATTGTAATAATAATGTGAATTAAATAAATTACTTTAAATACTTAGTAAATTCTCATTTAATATTCAATAATTTCTTTTGAGATTAAGATTACCTTGCAATAATGTAATACATATTTGGAATTTGTACCGGCTGCGATATGCAAATGAATATAGACTTGAATTAAATCTAATTAAAAGTAAGATATATTTAGTATCTATTATCTATATATATAAAGACAAATGTCCCAACTGACTCATCAACGCCCAGCCCAAACCCCTGAACCTAGAAACATGAAATTCGGGGAGTGTATTTGTTGAGGATAAATCAGTGTAACAACACAGAGATTATATTGACAATGCACGTATATATATTTCCGAAAAGGATAAGTTTACAATATAGACATCGCTGAGTGCGTGTCTCGTGCAGGCTACTATAAGAACGTAGAAGAGAACCGGAAACGGGGGAAAAAGGACATGAGAAAAGAACGATATAGAAGGGTAACATCTATAGAAGGGTGAAGTACTCGGCACGACACACAGGTGTCATTGTTGATGAAACGTCTTGAATACGTAATTTCCTAACACCTCCTCTTATTCATGACGTCATTCTCAAAATCTCAAGATACGTTGAAATTCTTTTCCATGTTAAGCTCTTCGTAAGTAAATCAGCTACCTGCTCATTCGATGAGATGTAACTGACAGTTACGTTTCCTGCTTCTTGTTCTTGTCTGATTCGATGAAAGCGAACTCCAATATGTTTAGTTCTTCTGTGGAACTCCGGATTCTTCGACATCGCTATTGCTGCTTGATTGTCTACTTTTAACTCAGTCTTCCTAGTTTGTTTTAAACCGAGAGATTCCAGCAGTGGTCGCAACCACAGAAGTTCTTTCAATGCTTCCGAAATTGACATATATTCTGCTTCTGACGATGAAAGGGCAGTAACTCGTTGTAGACTCGATGACCAGGCTATAGGTCCACCATATAACATGAAGATATATCCAGATGTTGATTTTCTTTCCGTCAAGTCACCAGCATAGTCGGAATCACAGTAGCCAACCAATCCATCCTCTGTCTTCTCATTGTAACACAACGAAAGACCAATCGTGCCTTTGAGATATCTCATTACATGCTTAACTGCTTTCCAGTGCAGTTCAGATGGATTATTAGAAAATCGAGCAAGTGTGTTCACGGCATATGATATGTCTGGCCTTGATATCAATGCAATATAATTCAGACAACCCACTGCTTCTCGATAAGGAAATCTCTTCTCCACAATGTTCTCTTCATTCTTCAGCTCCGACAATTTGACAGAACAATCCATTGGCGACGTTGTCGTTTTACAATCCTCCATTCCAAATCGACACAGCATACGAGATATGTATCCTTGCTGATTAATGTAGATTGTCTTCCTTTCTCGATCACGATTGATTTCCATGCCAACATAGCATGACGGTTCGTGGCATGGAATTTTCTTCTTAGTGAGGAAATAAAATCCTTTAGCAACTTCTTGTTTCTGCATGCCGCGAGTCCATCATCAACGTACAAGCATAGAATCATCCAGTCCTCCGTATTGGCACCTCTTGTAAAAATGCATGGATCCGAATCCGACTGTGTCAGACCATGTTCTTCCATAAACTCCTTAAAATGGTCATTCCAATTTCTAGATGCCTGTTTGAGCCCATAAAGACCTTTCTGCAAATGACAGACACGATCAGTTCCATCCTCATATCCCTCAGGTTGCTGCATATAAATATCTTCCTTAAGTGGACCATTGAGAAAGGCTGTCTTTACGTTAAATTGTGTCATTTCCATATTATGCTTAGCTGCTATTGCCAAAACAGTTCTCACGGATTCATAGCGAACTACAGGCGAAAAAGTCTCAAAATAGTCTACTCCTCTAGTTTGATTAAAACCACGAGCGACTAATCTCGCTTTATAGCGTTCAATTGTTCCATCAGGTTTTAGTTTTGATTTAAAAACCCATCTACACAAAACTACAGATCGATTCTTCGGCAATTTTTCTAGCTTCCACGCTTGATTCTTCATTAATGACAACATTTCTTCGTCCATTGCCCCTTTCCAAAGATCAGCGTCCTTCTCTAGAAATTGCATCTTCATAAGAAACTGGATCCATTGATGTCTTCATTGCTGCAATATATACTGACTTATTTGCTCTGCTTCTTAATTTCTTGTCTGTTGATACAACTGGTTTCTGAAAATTCTTTGAGCCAATCGGTCGTCCTTTCTTTCCCTTCTTTAGTGATTCCTCACTTGTATCATCTGAACATGACGGCTCAACGGATGATTCCTCAAGATCCTCCTCTAAGTCAACAGATGATTCTGCAAGATCCTCTTCTTTAAGATCCTCCTCTAGGTCAACAGGTGATTCTGCAAGATCCTCTTCTTTAAGATTCTCCTCTAGATCAACAGATGGTATTGGAAATAGTACTTGGTTATTTACATCTGCTGCATCTTTTATCAAAACATCAGAAACCCTTTCTACGACCTTCTTTATCGGATCAAAAACTCTGTAGACTTTATCAGTTAGTCGATCGTATCCAACAAACACTGTCTTCTTGGCCTTAGGATCCATCTTTCGCCTCATCGAATCGGGAATATGTACAAAAGCCTTTACACCGAAAACTCGAAGATGAGAAACATTCGGTTTCTTTCCATACCATTCAAAATATGGAGTTGTATCCATAATTCCTCGATTTGGCACTCGATTGCGAAGATACGCTGCTGTCCCAATGGCTTCTGTCCAAAGTAGATGACAATCCGTCCTTGATAAATCCGTGTTAAACAGCAATGATCGGGCAGTATCACATAGTGTCCGGTTTTCTCGCTCCGCCATACCATTACATTGTTTTACGTTAGGAGGTGATAATTCGTGAATAATACCCATAGATTTGAGAACTTCTTTTACGCTTTCATTTACGTACTCAGTTCCATTATCTGTTCTCAAAGAGATTGCTTTTCTCTTTGTTCCTTTTTCTGCATCTATGAAGAATTGCTTTAATATGCTCGATACTTCATTTTCGTCTTCATGAAAAATATTCTGCGATAACCTGATGCTTCATCCTTCATCGTCAGAAAGTACTTGCATTTATTCCACGACAATATCCCAACATGGCATACATCTGAATGAAAACGTTGACCAGGTAGACAATCTCGTTTTCCGCGGGTAGGATGTGAATTAATTGTTTGTTTTCCAAGATGGCATGAGTCACAGTCATTTCTTTCTGTAAAAATTACTTCAAGCCCATCTGCAAGATTGTTTTTCGACATTGCTCTTATCACTTTATCACTTACGTGACCAAGACGTTGGTGTCACAATCCAGTTGATTGAGCTACCTTTACAGAGATCGTCGGTGGTTTGACTCGAATGAAAGGAACGTATTGATTTTCAATCCTCTTTCCACCTAGTATCGTCCTTCGTCCATCCATTAGACGCATGAACCCATCTCCATGATAAAAGCCATATCCTTGTCATCTCCATGAATGTGGTTGAAAACAGCGATTCACTACTCATGTCCTCTGAGTAGTATACATTTTCCCAGACACGTTTTTCCCATTGCTTGCCATTAACTGATTTCTCAATTTCAATGTTGCCGACATGAGTTGCCCATAAAGCCTTACCATTTGCAACATTTAACATAATCGGTGAGGTAAGCTTCCGTAACGACGAGAACCACTCCATGTTCCTTGTCAGATGAATGCTTGCTCCTGAATCTGCAATAATTCAATCATTATCACTTGCCTTGAAAACAGATGACGCTGACAAGCCGCTCTCACTCTTCTGATTTTTGGATACTTTCTTTTCTTCAGATGCATCCGTCTTTTCTGATTTTTCCAACTTCGACCAGCAGTCTCGTTGCAAGTGTCCCTTCTTACCACACTTGTGACATTTGCCCTGAAACTTCTTGTCAATTACTTTCTTTGTTTGACAGTTCGTTGACTTTGATCGAGCTTTAAATATATCATGCGATGCGTCATCCGTGCGTTCTGCGATACCTCGTTCCGCATTTGTGAGCTTCTCTAGGAAAGAATCTAATGATACATTCTCTGATAAAAGTGACCAGCTCGTGACAAAATTATCAAATTCTTTCGGTAAACATCCAAGAATTTTTGCCATTAGAAGTTTTTCATTAAAGCTTCTACCAAAATCTTCTGACTCTAACGCTTCGATTTTACGAGCAATTACCTTGAGTCCCGCTACGAATGTACCGACTGTGCTATCCGGTTTCCACGAATAAATGAAGAACTCACGCAGCAGTTCTAGCAAAACATTTAACGTTTTCGGCTCATAAACAGTCTTAATTCTCTTCATAATATCTGCCGACGTTTCGCAGTCGCATACCTGATCGAATGTCGTATCGTCCAGCGTTGACCTAATAATCGAGCGAGCTTTGCTGTCCTTCACTTTCCAGTCCTCTATTTCTCTTCTATTTGTGACGTCAGCACTTCTATCGTCACAAATTATTCTTACTTCTTCCGGCTTGACTATAGTTCCACCAGCGATTTCCCATATTCGATGACTTTCCAGAACGTCTCGAATCTCAATCTTCCAGCGACTATACGTTGCCTTCGAAAGCTTCGTTACTCGAATGTCCCGGATTGAACCTTCCTCAGCAGCCATGGCTCTTTACAATCGTTGCTAGCGAACCAATTTCACTTAGCAAAACTCGAGCAATTATACTTTTACTGCTTGTCGTTCTCTTTAACCTCAAAACGTGCAACCAGCCGTGTCAACTAATCCGACTAATCAAGCACTTTTAAGTCTCATAATCTGTTAAGGATAAATCAGTGTAACAACACAGAGATTATATTGACAATGCACGTATATATATTTCCAAAAAGGATAAGTTTACAATATAGACATCGCTGAGTGCGTGTCTCGTGCAGGCTACTATAAGAACGTAGAAGAGAACCGGAAACGGGGGAAAAAGGACATGAGAAAAGAACGATATAGAAGGGTAACATCTATAGAAGGGTGAAGTACTCGGCACGACACACAGGTGTCATTGTTGATGAAACGTCTTGAATACGTAATTTCCTAACAGTATTCCTCTCATGACGTAAGCACCAACTAAGAAGGGATTTTTAGAAATTCGACTTTTAAGGGGATCCTGAAGTGACAGGCGAACTCCAACGTGACAAGCGCCACGATCTAGCACGGAACTAAAAATAATCGATAATTTCGATCGTTTACTATGTTTTCTGTGTTACCGTGCTATACCTGGCCTTGTCTAACGGATACCTATACGATAAATCCTTGTCAGATTGCAGGCAGCGCCATCTCTGACAAGATCCGGACACTACTGTTTCACGCAACACTGCTCTTCTTGTTATTCAGCGTCTGTATTTGCATTCATAAAATGCAATTAGAGAAATTCTTTTTTTCTAGGCTTTGAATCTTAGTTCTGCTTGCGCGATATTATTCTTACATGTTTTCCCTAGCGCGCCTCTATCTCATTTTGTACATATAAACTGCAGTATTTTTGTATTAAGCAAATATTGTCGTCAGGTGACAGCTCTACGTGCGCAAAAAATAAGTAAGTTTTTTAATTTTTTTCGTTTTTCATACAAACTCGACCGTTGCGCGCTAGATTTTTGCACGTACTTTAATTCTGTAAAAGAATTTTGCGATTCTGTAAAGCCAATTCAAAGATTTCTTATAATGCAATAATGTCGGTATACAGACGGGTTCAGGATCCCCTTAAGGCGGTGAAAGAGGGGTAAAATGTGTTTTCAGAAATTCGTTAATCTATCTATCCTTTCTAAAAAAAGGCATGTGAAATCGATACTCGCATCTCTCGAAGTCTTCTCGAAAGTCTCGAAGTGTATTGGTGGCTCTTTTCCGCGATGTTGATTGGTTCTCTCGCGGCGATTACAGCTAACATCGCGGAGAACGAGTATTTTCACAGATCTGTGGTATTTTGACAGTCGTGATTCGAAAAGGTTAATAAGTGTATGAATAAGTATATGAATTATTTATATTATATAAATAATAATGTTGATTCTTCTTCTATGATTTCTCTCTTAAGAAAAGAAGAAGATATGTTTACTTCTTTTCCTTTTCGAAAAGAGAAAATAATATCAGCTTTTAAGTTTATTTCAGATAAGTTTCATGAAACATTCTTATTACTATTTTTATTGGTGTGGAATCGCTTTTTTCAGGAGTTAGAGCTTCTTTTCTGAGTACGGCTAAATGAGGTTGTGACCTTATCTGCCAGGCAGAAATCAGAAGAATTTGACCTTTAATGTTATAGTTACTTGTTTACATAATGATTAATCCTAAATTGTTTCTTGTGTAAGTAATACAGTCAACAATATTTTCAACATAACTCCTGAAAAAATCGTTTCCGCACCCATGTTCATATAACATTTTTTCATCCTTGAGGTGTGAGGAATATCTCCCTAAATTTTGGCCACCCTTTTTTAGAACACCCTGTATATACAAGGTGTCATTTTAATCAATACAGGCAAATATCTCGAAAGATATGGAAGATACGGAAAAATGTTTCAGACAAGAGTCGTACGGTTTGAAGGGGGACATAAGATGGTGGTAATGATTTAATCTTGGATGGTCGTTTGAAGCTCACGTGAACGTCACCTTTAGTTTCTTACATGGAACCCCCCATACTGAAGTATATTGTTTGAAAGAGCATAAAATAAGAAAAATTTGGCGCAAACCAGAGGTCGATACATTGATCCGTTTGTGAGTTATTTAGGGTTAAAACTCAAAAAAATCAATTTTTGACCCTAAATAACTTCTGAACGGGTCAACGTATTGACCTCTGGTTTGCGCCAAAACTTGTCTTATTTTATGCCCTTTCATACGATATACTATAATATAGGGGGTTCCATGTAAATGTTATATAACATGTCCAATGTAAATGTTATATAACACACGTATTTTATTGCATTTACATTTTTAGATAGAAAATTACAACTAATATGTAAGTACTTGGTGTTTGCTGGATATATATATATATATGTATGTATATATATAGATTCAATATTCTCTTATTAATAGTACGTTCCGCGAACACACTCTTTATATCATATCCCGGGAAAAAATGTTTATATCTAATTATATATAATTATATACAATTATATATAATTATGTATAGTTATATATAAAGTCCCTCGGTATCCATCCACTGCAGAAAATTGTTATTTTTAAATATTATTATTTAAAATGTGCCACTTTTTTATAAGAGTAAAAAGTGGACTCCACAATACAACTGATACAAAAGTTGTGCCGTACCGTGATTTATATCACTTGGCACGAACACTGTCGATTTTTTTTTTTTTAAATGTTGGTCCGATGTCCCACGATGCGGTACCCAGGAGCTTGCCTACAACCCGCATATAGCATAAATACATTATAAACAAATAAATTGATAAGTAGATCCTGGAAGTGCGTTTCATTCCGGAGTGAAGCATTTGGGAAAAACTTGCAAAAAAACCCATTTTATATCAAGCAAAATAAAAGGGGAAGAATGGAATAAGGGTAAAAGGAAATTAATATATTGAAGAATATATTACATCTAGTCCTGTAAGAAGTGCTTGGGCAATCTACATCTAATTTTCATAGGAATATCATCAACGTCGTAGTTGCCAACATCACGGATAAGCGGGTTATCATGCTCCGGTTTATACGCCTTATTAATCATATCGGACACAACTTTATTAACAGGCTGAATCTGAGCCTGAACATGGAGGTCAGCGACCCGCGTACCACGAGGCAGATTGAGAATAATTCGGAGAAATTTATTCTGCATAATTTGCAAACGTTTAAAGTGAGTCTTCCCCACAGGGGCCCACACAGGAGCAGCGTAGAGCAAAACCGGTCTAACACAAGTCTTATACAAGAGCAATTTATACTTAAGTAAAAGATCGCTCCCCTTAGCTATAAGAGGGTAAATCCTCTTCAGAGCGCCGTATGTTTTAGAGACTCTATCGCTGACAGCAGGGCCCCACCGAAGGCCCGAATCTACTTTTACTCCAAGGTATTTAACCACCCTGGACCATGGAACATCATAATTTCCCATCTTAATCAATGGAGGCAGCGGGAATACCTTGCGGGTAATAATAATCGCCTCTGTTTTTTCATTGTTAATGACCATCCTCCATTCACGAAGGAATCGAACGATGGCATCAACATGCTCCTGCAACCTAAGAACAAGCAACGCCGGACTCCACGACGACGTGTAAACGGCGGTGTCGTCCGCGTACACCGCCAAGCTAGTTTTAGGATTTTTAGGTATATCATTGATGAAGATGTTAAACAATACGGGTCCCAGGATGGAGCCCTGCGGTACCCCAGTGGGTACACCAAAAACGGAAGACTGACCTCCCTCAAAGCAGACAAAAAAGGAACGATCCTGAAGGTATGATCGTAATATCTTAATAATATATAATGGTAAGCTCAAAAGATTTAACTTATACAGCAAAGCCCTGTGCCAGACGGAATCAAAGGCTTTCTGGATATCCAACAGCACCATGGCCGAACTACGCTTTTTATTAATTTTCATCGCAAATGCCTCCGTTACCCTAAGAAGCTGCTGAACAGTAGAATGTCGCGGTTTAAAGCCGAATTGTTCATTGATTATAATTCTGTTTTCGGAAAGAAAGGAATTAATTTGAGTTAACAAAACTCTCTCGTATATTTTACTCAACGAGCTCAAGAGGCTGATTGGCCTATAATTTACAGGAGAGGATTGTGATTTGCCAGGTTTAGGAAAGGTAAGGACTTTGGCCGTCTTCCAGCAAGATGGAAAGTAACACAATCGAAACGAATATAAAATTATATAATAAATTTGTAAAATAATTTTAAAGGATGAATTCTTAAGCATAGAGGTGGTGACTTTGTCAGAACCGGGGGCTTTATTGTTAGGGAAGGTTTTAATGATATCATAAATTAATCGGGGAGTAATAAATTCGAGATTACAATTTGGCAAGGAATCGTCCAAAGTATTTACGAATTCATCAACTACAACTTCATGAGGGGAAGTGAGATCGTCAGCGTCCTGATAAACTTTATAAAAGTTTTTAGCTAAAAGCAGAGCTTTTTCATCAGGATCGTAAGCAAACGCGCCATTATCCAAGGAAAAGGGAGGCGCGGGGGTTTTATTCCTTTGGAGAGATTTAGTTAAACTCCAGATACTATTGTCGCTAGTTTTGGCCCGCGATAACCGTTCGGACCACTTTTTATTTTTAGCATCACTAATCATATTGTGAATAATGGATGTGAGAACATTGCGATATCGCTTAAACCTTTCTAGACCGAAACGCTGAAATTTACGACGATAGTAATTACGAAGCTTAATGAGTTTATCGAGATCCGCAGCCACTGAAGGATCATCAGTGATATAATTTAAGTTATAATCTAGTGGTTTAGAAGATTGTCTAGAAGAACGACAAAGAAACTGCTGTAAATTGTTTATACAAAGATCAATTTCAATCTCATTAGATAAATTATGAATTACTTTCCATCTTAAAGTAAAAGACTTAAACTTGTTCCAGTTCATTTTGTAGGACTTAAAAGATTTTCTCTCAATGGTGGAGCTGTCAAGAGCCAGCATAATAGGAAAGTGGTTGGAGGATAAATCGTTCAAAGTGAGACAAGAAAAATTATTGTTGATATTTTTAGCGATAAAAAAGTCAATATTTGAAGGATATCTACGAGGGACTTTATGGGAATAGGTAGTACTGTAAATCAAATTAAGATTGTTATTATTAACAAAATTAAGCAGATGAACACCTCGGCTGTTGTTTGTAAAATTATTCCAAAAACGATGCTTGGCGTTAAAATCTCCTCCAAGCAATAATTGATGGTGGTCCTTAAATACATCCGCGAGAAGATTAACATCAAACTTGACGCTGGGAGAGATGTACGTTACACCCAGAGTAAAATTTAGGCCGGACAGCAGTCTAATCAACAGCAACTCACAGCCATTCAGAGCCGGAGCAAGGAGCGTGTGGAAGCGCAGCGAGTCACTGACGATCATGGCCAAGCCCCCACCCTTAACACGCGGGGAATCAGAGCGTACAATTTTATAACCCGAAAATTTCAGTTTTGTACTAGAATGCAACCATGTTTCCGTGACCATGGCAACGTCGACGTTATTGGTGAGAAGAAAATGATGAAATTCCGCGTTTTTATTGTTTATACTTGTGGCGTTCCACAAGCAAATCTTAAGCGGCTTGGTGAGTGGAGGCATTTTAGATACCCTCGGCCGCCTCAACAAACGCCTGTAGTCTGCTAAGGCCATCAGAGCAGGTGGCCAACTTTTTATTTAGATCTTTAATAACGGAGATCATTGTATTAATATTCACCAACTGGCTGAGTTTCCTAATCTCAGAAACAAGGCAGTTAAAATTAGCCACGTCCTCCGAGGCAGCAGAGCGCGTATTACTGCGAGAATTAATCAAAGCCTCGAGGTAAGTTTTCGGAGGCAAATATTGAGTGGGTTTATTTATCTTAGAGGCAGCCTGAGCACCCGAAAGCAAAGGATCATTTGCAATTGAGGAGGGGAGAAGAGCGTGCAAGTTTTTATTCTTAGCATGCGGGTTGTTTGCTAGTCCAGAGGGTCGATTCAAGGCCGTCCGCTTCTCGAGAAACTTCACATACGATGGGCATTGAGAAAAACTGGCCGGATGACCCCCGGAACAATTCACGCACTTAGCTGGAGAGCCCGGATCCTTCTTACAGCTTGAGGTTATGTGGTTTTCGGCACATTTGACACATCGAGGTCTTTTAAAACAATTCGTAGAGGTGTGGCCAAAGGCCTGACATCGGTAACATTGTAGTACAATTTTGCGATTAATGTATTTGTCCCAGTAAATCTTTGAGTAGAACAAGAATCTGATTTTCCGTAATTGAGACAGAGGAAATTTAGAGCTCAGATTAATTTTATAAGTAGCATACAGGCTGTTTTCATCATTAAGCATCGTACAAGAGTTGACTTCTATACCGAGTTTCTTCAATTCGTTTGTAATCGTGAGGTTAGGGATGTTTGGCAGACCTTTTAAGGTAACCGTGGTCGTTTTTTCCTCCGGCAGAGAGTAGGTATGAAAAGCGTAATTACTTGCAATTGCGAACTTCTTGAAAGCCGTGTAATCATCAATTTTGAAGAACTGGATTTTTACTTGGTTACCAAGATATTTTACATGGAAATAATCTCCGACATCCACCTTTAGTGAGTCGATGAAAGCAGTATAATTCGTTATCTTCGAAGCGAGGTAAATAGGGGGAGGTTTCCTATTTGTTTTCGGATTATGATCCTGAATCGTCTCTTCACTAGCTTGAAGGGCATGCACACGATTTCTCTCGGGGTCGGAAACATGCGGTCTCGAGCAGGGCACCCCAGCCTCGTCATTCAGATCAACCGCATCGGCCAAGGATTGAAAGCGATTAATGGTGACAAATTTACCTTGAGTATAGGTGTCAGTATCCTCAATACGAGGAAGTTTGTCAAATCCTGAGGATGCAGTCAGCGCCTCATCGTCATGAACCTTTCGTTTAAGCGAAGATTTCGTATACTGCCTACCCTCCGAGTTGGAGGGGTGTCCAGGCGAAGAATCCAGTTTCTCCACCACACCGGTGCGAAGGCAAGGAGCCACAGGAGACGGGGAAGGCACCGTCAGCACAGCAGAGTCGCAGAGAGAGCACCAGTCCCAATATCAAACGTGACGCAGCGAACCAGACTATAGAGACACTGTCGAGTCTCTAGACACCGTTTTTATACCATTGTTCGTTAAATTTTAAATACGAGAAACAGATCCCATTGGATGCCATCTATCGGATAATCCGAAATTAAAAATGTAATATGTGTTGATATATAATTATATATAATCATATATAAAATATATACGTGTATAATTATATCTAATTTGACGCAATTATATATAAGTTTATATATAATTTGATGTATCGCAATTAACTTGAAAAAGAATTCTAATATAACTGCATAATTTGATATGGAGTTATACATATTTTGATATAATTACATATAATTATTTGCTTAAAAAAGATTTATAATATAATGTTGTATAATTCTATATAAGGTTATAAATATTTTGATATAATTATATATTATTATCTACTCAAAAAAGAATTGTAATATAATGTTGCATAATTTAATGTGGAGTTATAAATATTTAGATATAATTGTATATAATTGAATGTATAAATAGATCTTATTATATGTAATTATATATAATGTAATATAATTATATATAATTAGATATAAACTTTTTTTCCCGGGATATAATATATCTTCTTGAAGTTTGCCTCGTGACGTGATTTACCGCTATATTGCTTGTTTAACTTCATAGTAAAGATTCAATTTTTAAAACATTAGAAGACATTTTCGTAAATAAGAAAAAAAAAAGAAAAGAGGAAGGAAAAGAAATAAGGAAATAAGAGGAAGAATTATATTTTGATTCATTCAATGTAAGTAATTTGTTTTTCTTCTTATTACGGTATAAAAATTATATATAATAGGAATGTAATGGGATGTGAGACAGAGAGATAAAGAGAAAGCGAGTAAGAATAGAAGATAATTTGCTAGAATAAGAGAGAATGATTAAAAAATAAAATAAATTGAAATGAAATGAAGTAAAACAGATTCAGGGAGTAAGAATGTGAATTAAAGAAAATGGATGAGGATGACAGTGTATAATTGAAAATGAATAAAATTGTGTGAGAATCAGAATAATTCTTCTCGAGCTTCTTGAAAGAACTCATGAGGATTATTCTTGTGGTATGTCAGGGTTTGTACTCATTCATTCTGAAGTACAACAAAGTTGGTTACAAACTCGGTACTGTCACTTGTTAAGATCCGCAGTAACTGATATATTTAAAAATACATTTTACAAATATATATATATCTTTCAAACCATCTTAACGTATGTTATGATGTTTTAAGATAAATATGTCTGTAAAATATATTTTTAAATGTAAAATAGATTATTACACTGAATATATTAATTATATCTTTATTGTGAATACAAAATGTCAAAGAATTCTTAAATCAGTGATTTTATGACAAATGTCAAAATTGAAAGTATTAACAATATAATATTTCAAATTAAACAAGCTTTAATTTATTAAAAATAATAAAAAAATTAATAATTTATTACATTTCTTTTAAGTTTCTAAAATATTATATACTTAATGGATGTACCAACCTTTTACCGTGAGAGATGGGTTACCGACTGCAACTGTAATCAACCGAAAGATCCATAGATGACACCTGGTTGGATCGACCGCTCCGATCGACATACAGGGAAGTCAAAAATTGTGCATCAAGTAACGTGTATCGTATTCTATACATACATACTTTTCTAGTATATCCAACTCTCTTCCTATACAGCACAAAAACCTCTCAAAATATATTCAAAACATTATTTAGGAAGTTTAAAATAAATCACAAAAGTATATTTTTAGAATGTTTTTATGTCCGCCAAATCATGTCGAAAGAATATTTTCAAAAATGTTTTAAAAGATTGCATACAAATATGTTCAATAATATTTGTAAAATCTTAGAAATATTGCTTCAAAAAATAAAATGTTTAAATTTCTAAAAGATTTTACAAATATTGTTAAATATATTTTTATGCAATCTTTTAAAAACATTTTTGAAAATATTTTTTTGACAATCTGGCGAACATAGAAACATTCTAAAAATATTTTTGTAAACTATTTAAAAAAATATTTTGTGCTGTATGGACTACGCGTTCTTTTTACACAATTGTTTTCTAATAACGAGATTTCTTATTATTGCGCGAAGTATGTACTGCATAAAAGAGATAGCATTTGTTTCTGTGTATCTTCTTTATACGATTTTATAAAAATAATGATTCTTTAATAAAGTTACTTGGTAGCGATTTCTTTTCACGCTTACGCGGAACATTTCAGCTCGTAAAAAGAGAGTTGGATCTGAAGCGGCAAAAATATAAAAATGTTCTATTCTTATTAAAAAATGCGTAATTCTACTGAAAGAAATATTCTGCTGTATAGTATTTTATGGATATAAAAGAATAACTTAAAGAACTAAAAGTAATAACAGTGAACTTCCGCATCACCTCTGAGGTACCACCAATGGCGCGTTAGGTTTTTTAAAGTGGACCTTCGCTTGGAGCCATATTGTACCACAGTTGAAGACCTTTTTCAGTAAAGGCTCAAACAGATAAATTGAAGTCATATTGCGTAAGAGCGCACGCAGATGAAAAATTACATCTACGTTTGGCCGTGCGCAACATGTCGCCAATTTGTCATGTTTTCACTTTAGATGCTCGAAGTGTCTCCCCTCCATTTCCTCACAAAGTGCAGCCCTATCTAAAATTGCAACATGCACCCGGCTCAAGACCTGTGGACTTATTGCACGGCAAGCTCGTACAATTCGATTCTTCAGATCTTGAGCGTTAGCAGTTTGCGCAACGCGACCTGCTAGCGCTCAAGATCTGAAAGATCAAATTGTACAGGCTTGCCGTGCAATAAGTCCACGGTCTTGCGCGCCGGATGCGTCGTGCAATTTTAAAAAGGGCTATATTTTGTGAAAGGATGGAGGCGGGACACTTCAAGCATCTAAAGTAAAAACAGATAAATTGGCGATATGTTGCGCACGGCAACACGTTGATGTAATTTTTCATCTGCGTGCTCAAAAATGACCAATATATCTGTTTGAGCCTTTACACATACTGAAAAAAATCTTAAAATGTGGTACAATATGGCTCCAGGCAAAGGTCCACTTTAAAAAACGTAACGCGCCATTGGTGGTACCTTAGAGGTGGTGCGGAAGTCCACTGTTATTACTTTTAATTTTTGAAGTTATTACTTTTATATCCATAAAGTACTATACAGCAGAATATTTCTTGCAGTAGAATTACGCATTTTTTAATAAGAATAGAACATTTTTATATTTTTGCCGCTTCAGATCCAACTCTCTTTTTACGCGCTGAAATGTTCCGCGTAAGCGTGAAAAGAAATCGCTACCAAGTAACTTTATTAAAGAATTATTATTTTTATAAAATCGTATAAAGAAGATACACAGAAACAAATGCTATCTCTTTTATGCAGTACATACTTCGCGCAATATAATAAGAAATCTCGTTATTAGAAAACAATTGTGTAAAAAGAACGCGTAATCCATACAACACAAAATATTTTTTAAAATAGTTTACAAAAATATTTTTAAAATGTTTCTATGTTCGCCAGATTGTCAAAAAAATATTTTCAAAAATGTTTTTAAAAGATTGCATAAAAATATATTTAACAATATTTGTAAAATCTTTTAGAAATTTAAACATTTTATTTTTTGAAGCAATATTTCTAAGATTTTACAAATATTATTGAACATATTTGTATGCAATCTTTTAAAACATTTTTGAAAATATTCTTTCGACATGATTTGGCGGACATAAAAACATTCTAAAAATATACTTTTGTGATTTATTTTAAACTTCCTAAATAATGTTTTGAATATATTTTGAGAGGTTTTTGTGCTGTATAGGAAGAGAGTTGGATATACTAGAAAAGTATGTATGTATAGAATACGATACACGTTACTTGATGCACAATTTTTGACTTCCCTGTATGTCGATCGGAGCGGTCGATCCAACCAGGTGTCATCTATGGAGCTTTCGGTTGATTACAGTTGCAGTCGGTAACCCATCTCTCATGGTAAAAGGTTGGTACATCCATTAAGATTCACCCTGTATATGTATATATAATATTTTAGAGAGAAACATGTATATATTATATATATTTATACTATATTATATATAGATTATAATATATTTTATGCATTTTTTAATATTAATTAAATGTGTGTTAACTTTCCAAAAAAATTAATGTAACATTAAAAACATAACATAAACATAAAAATATAATAAGAACATAAAAAACATAATATAAACTTAAAATTTACACATACACACGCATATACATACATATATATACACACACACATACATATATATATACAGGGTGAGTCATTTTAATCTATCAACGCTAATATCTCGAAAAATATGGAAGATACGGAAAGATGTTTCAGACAAAAGTTGTATGGTCTAAAGGGGGACATAAGATGGTGGCAATGATTTGACTTTGGATGGTCGTTTGAAGCTCACGTGAACGTCACCTTTAATTTCTTAAATGGAACACCCTATATTGTAGTATATCGTTTGAAAGGGCATAAAATAAGAAAAATTTTGGCATAAACCAGAGGTCGATACGTTGATCCGTTCGGGAGTTATTTAAAGTCAAAGTTGGAAAAAGTCAATTTTTGACCCTAAATAACTCCCGAACGGGTCAACGTATCGACCTCTGGTTTGCGCCAAAATGTTTCTTATTTTATGCCCTTTCAAACGATATACTACAATATAGGGGGTTCCGTTTAAGAAATTGAAGGTGACGTTCACGTGAGCTTCAAACGACCATCCAAAGTCAAATCATTGCCACCATCTTATGTCCCCCTTTAAACCATACAACTTTTGTTTGAAACATTTTTCCGTATCTTCCATATTTTTCGAGATATTAGCGTTGATAGATTAAAATGACTCACCCTGTATATATATATATATATATATATATATTGTGACGTCCATCGGTACATTTCTTTTTCTACCCCCCCCCCCCCTTTTTTCTCTCGGCGACAACGACGCCGATGGTAATAATATAGTATAAGAATAATTATATAAGTAATAGCAGTATAATAATAGTAGTAATAGTAGAGCAATAGTAACAGTAGCAATAGTAATAATAGTTGCAGTAATAGTAGTCATAGCAGTAATAGTAGTAGTCTTTGACGTTAATAATAATCGTGAAGTAACAATAATAAATCAATAAATCCTTTTTGTACAACAACCACACTTAGAAGCGACAAATTAGAGTAGTAGAAATAACTATTTCTTAATCTCGCAAGTTTGTGTTCTGCCTTCGCTACGTAGTTGTAGATGGATTAATCCTTTAGCGTAGATTAACAAGCGTAACTCTAAGCCAGCCGCCTCACGACAATACAGCCATGAGCAAAGGAGCTATCACACGTATACGACTAATACGACGCTATCGTAGTTTAAGTTTTTGGCACACGCTCGCACGTGCTCGGATTGGCAAATTTCAACTAAAGGATATTGGCTATGCAATTTCAGCAACGTACTTACACGCACAAACACGCGCCTAGAACTTACCCCTCGAGTAAATTTCGTTAACTTCTCATTATCTTCATTTATAACCGGTGTAACATTAACGATGGCCTCTTATACGTACGACAGCATAATAGACCGCGCACACCCGACAACACACGATTACAACACCGTCTCAGGAATAATTATAATAAACAATTACACTGATCGATTATGTGAGCTGGATGCAGCCCGCGACCCGCGTAGATACAACTTAAAATATGAAAGGACAATAGCTAATAACTTTTTGTAACGGCTTGGCAATAGATTAATAATAATAATATTAAGAAATGCGTACTGTCAGCGGTTTCGAGAAAGCGCGCGGAGAGCCAGACGCTCTCACGCTCACCCGAGCCGGTTATCTCGATACGGATGCTGTCATCAGCACCTTCCCACAGCGAATACGCCTCGCTTCTAATAACCGCTAGAAATAATTAATTGCAAACTCCTTTTGAGTTACAATAAAGGAATTTGGAATCAATCACGAATTGTTATCACAAAATAATAATAGATGTGCATCAGCAACAACAGCGACAGCGCCGACGCTAACCGCTCGTCTTCTCCCGCGCTATAGATCTAGAATCCTAGGATCATAGACTAGATTTAAGTAGAAGCAACCCTGCGTAGTGACTGAGTCGCTTATTCAAATTTGTCCGTAGTTATAACAATAGGAACCAAAGGAAGATTTCTGTACCGAGCGACGCTGGCACTTGATACGCACGGCCCGTGGGCCCTTCCCCTGCCCTCGTACCGCACCACGCTCGGCAATATAAGACCCTGCCTCGAGACGCGGGCGCTTTTTGTGCCGCGAATTTGTCAACAGTTAACTTCACGCTACTCCATTTTAAATCTACAACTTAGAGTATATTCCCAAATTAGAGTCAGTGAAATTTCTATCAAGTAGAGTCAGTGCGAGCTCCCCGCGAGATCTTCGGTCAACCAGCCCGAAGGTGCGTACCACGGGCCACCTTTCAATCAAATCTTCGAATAAACGAAATCCCGTAAGTCACAATCTCGCTATTATACCGTCGCAAAAGCGCCCGCCTGTTCTTCCGCTCGGCCCGGGCAGCGCTAGTCACGTTACCTTGTCATCGTTACCTTGTTATCGCGTCTCGCCAACGAACGTAGTGGTCGTCGTAATTCTTCACCGTTCGTTTTTTTTTCTTTCACGATTTTTGTGATAACGAGAGATAGCTCTCGCCTACTAAACAATTACATTTTAATTTCTTTACCGTTTATCTATTGCGCTATCAATTTTGACGCCGAGGATTGTTCGGTGTCGGAAATGAAACATATGTGTAATTTTGAAATTACCTTAAATATACAGGGTGTTTTAAAATTAAGTGCATTAAATTTGTGTAATGAAAGAAGAAATCAATACAAGCATTTTAAGTATAGGAACCATGGGTCGGCGACGCTTCGTTACGGCGTTATAAGCGTATAAAGTAAATCGTCACAAGTACTACGCCCGCGTTGTAGTTTGTTTGCCTCTCGTTTGTTTACTTCTCAAGGTGCTTGCAAGTTCTTTCTTTCACTTTCCTCGTGTTTTCTCAGCCAAGCTGTAGTGATCACGTTGTCAGTCGAGCTGTGCCTGGCAGATACTTCAGATGGATCGGGCGGGGTGGACCTGTTATGTGGCCTGCAAGGTCACCAGATTTAACGCCTCTCGATTTCTTCTTCTGGGGTGCAATGAAAAGTATGATTTATTCTGAACAAGTCGAATCTGAGGAGGATCTGGTCGCTCGCATCGTTGAGGCATCTGAAACCATCAGACACATGCCTGAAATATTCCAAAGAACGCGGCAGTCATTGCTCCGTCGCTATGACTTTTGCCGTAACGTTGGCGGTCGTAACTTTGAACATTTACTGTAAACATGTCAAATTAACAGAATAAAATAATTGCATCGCAGACGTTATGACGATTTAGTTTAAACGCCCATAACGCCGTAACAAAGCGTCGCCGACCCATGGTTCCTATACTTAAAATGCTTGTATTGATTCCTTCTTTTATTACACAAATTTAATGCACTTAATTTTAAAACACCCTGTATAATCTTGTATCACTAAACCACCGGTTTCCTCTCTCAATTGCCTTGTGTATCTGATCGTGCATACCGGGAGCTATCTTATTCATATGTTATACTGGGTGGGGAAAAAGTCTGGAACCGGTGAAATATCTCGAAAACATGGCATTTTAGGAAAAAATGTTTTATACATAAGTTGTAGGGCTTCAACAAATGCATGAAACGGTGGTACTTATTTGACCTTGAGCGTAAGTATGGAGGAGCTTTCAAGGTCAACTTTAAAATTTTTAATGGAAACCCCCACTTTTTATTTAATATTCTTATAGCTGACATCGAGAGCTTTTCAAAACACTAGCAATAAACTTCTTTCGGCTGAGTACTTTTTGAGATATGAGTTGATAAAGTTTAAGTACCGCCGGCATTAGCATTAGCCAAGGTGTACCGCGTGGAGGTTGCACGGTCGGATTTACACGTCATTGTGTGTGTGTGTGTGTGTGTGTGTGTGTGTGTGTGTGTGTGTGTGTGTGTGTGTGTGTGTGTGTGTCAGCAGGGATAAGGACCCTACGGTTCGTCACTTCCATAGTATTTATTGACTCCAAACCCTCTCTGCTGTGTGTGTGCATGTGTGCACGCGCGCGTATTTGGTAATAATTAAAGCAGATGTTCAAATTGTCTCCCTTTTACCGCTTGACAGTGTCACACACACACACACACACACACACACACACACACACACACACACACACACACACACACACACACATACACACACACACACAATGAGGTGTAAATCCGACCGTGCAACCTCCACGCGGTACACCTTGGCTAATGCTAATGCCGGCGGTACTTAAACTTTATCAACTCATATCTCAAAAAGTACTCAGCCGAAAGAAGTTTATTGCTAGTGTTTTGAAAAGCTCTCGATGTCAGCTATAAGAATATTAAATAAAAAGTGAGGGTTTCCATTAAAAATTTTAAAGTTGACCTTGAAAGCTTCTCCATACTTACTCTCAAGGTCAAATAAGTACCACCGTTTGATGCATTTGTTGAAGCCCTACAACTTATGTATAAAACATTTTTTCCTAAAATGCCATGTTTTCGAGATATTTCACCGGTTCCAGACTTTTTCCCCACCCAGTATAAATACGCCCCTCGTCGGACGTAACAACGTACGATAAAAAAAGTGGTGACAGCGGTGGGATGGTTTTCATTAGCGATTAGCATACCAACCGCGACTTTCTGATTATAAGCGTGAGTGATTAAGTTACCTCTCTGTCTATCACCTTCTATACGCGCTCGTTGAAGATTCTTCCGGATATCAATTTCGTTTAGCTGCACGACTATCGGTTGTTGCGAACCTCCTGTGTTCGCCTTCATTAATATCGAGTCAAGGAAGCAAAATTAGCCTCAACAAAATATTTCGGAAGAAGCGCAGGGAAATGCAGCACGCCGCTTCAAGCGAACAATTCGCGGACGTGTCGGACGGTGACAATGGTTCTACCGCCCACGGCCTCGTGGACAACCCGGCCGATTACAACGCGACCGTAAAAAAAATACAAGAGCTAACGCGAAAAACGGAATTGTTAGAACAGATGGTTCAAACCTTTTCAGCGCTTTACACTCGGCCTGCGACAAGCGCCGCCCCGTCCAAACAAGTTCCGGGCCACGTCCCGGAACGGGGCATTGAACCGCCATCGTTCTCTACACCAGGTCGTAGTACCGCCTTTCCTTATTCTCCTCCGCAGACCAGCACCCCCGTATACCCCAAATCCTACATCCGCGAAGCCCTTGAGCTCGTCCCAAAGTATGATGGGCATAACCTACCGGTCTGGCAATTTTCAAGAGCTTGCAAGCGTGCGCGCGATTCAATTCCATTCGTCGACAAAACGCACCTGGTAAATTTAATTCGGAATAAGCTCACCGGCCACGCGTATCTAGCTGTGGAAGACGAAACTCATTATACCGTCAATAAATTCCTAGATTCACTTAAGAGAACCTTCGGAACCGGAAGAAATTCGAACTACTACCGCGGTCAATTAAGCATTAATTATAAGAAGCCGAATGAGCATATTCTGGATTATACCGGGAGAGTAGAGGATTTAAGAAGCGCGATTATCGAAGGCGATCAAGCCGCGCTCAAACGGCAATTAGTGATCGAAAAAACTGTTCTAATAGATTCTTTTGTGTTGGAATCGTTTTACGAAGGCCTCCCGAGAGAATTCAGAACGGAGCTTAAGGCCAAAGGATATATCGGCCTAACGGACGCCTTCGCTAAAGCGATTGCCACAAATAAGCGGTTAGAGAGGGATGAATCTTGCGCTCGCGCGCCTCGTAATGCCCAACCACAAGAAAGAGCATCCTCGTCCCTCCCCTCAGCTCCGCCAGCAGTTTCCCTTCTCCAAAGAGAGCCTAACGCCGACCGACAGCTCAACCAGAATCCTGCCCCAACGGATTCCAATGACATGTTTCGCAAAATCTGCAGTTACTGCAAAAAATTCGGGCACCTCATTTCCGAATGCCGCAGACGAGCATATAATAACGCTAATAACAGTAACTATAGTGGTAATAGTAACGCTAGCGGTGGGTACGGGCCCGCACCCGCGCTGTCGGGAAACGCCAACGAGGCCTCGCCGTCCGGGGCAAAACGGGGCCTCGGGACGCCTCGCCCCGCTTTCGCCGTGGAAATCGTCCCCGTTCCTGCTCCATCCACGTCCTCAGAGCTGCCCCTGGGGACGTTCCCACCGTCGAACTAACCTCCCCCTCGTTCGTAGGACCGACTACGTTTATGCTCGACACCGGAGCACAACCTAATATAATCAAAATCGGGTCAGTGAACCTCAAACTAAAGATAGATTACACCGAAGAAACTACAACTTACGGGAATCACCACGGACGCGGTCGAAACTATCGGCTCGATCAGGGCACGAATCCTCCGGGTGCCCGTCACTTTCCATGTAGTTCCGGACGACTTCCCGATAATACCACAGGGGATCCTCGGGAGCTCGTTCTTTATAGAAAACAACGCGCAAATTAACTATGAAACAAAATGCGTAACATGGCGTAATACCTCGTTCCTCTTCAAGGAACGCGAAAGTATTGTTGTACCCCCGCGTACGAATACGGGTTTCATGATACGAATATCCAATCCCGGGATCAGGACAGGTTACCTACCGCGACTTTATACTCGCGACAGAGTGTTCATGGGAGACTCTCTCGTGACCTGCATCAACGACAAAGCTTACATTCGAGTCATAAATACGTTAGACGAGAAGGTGGAAATACTAATACCCACCTTAGAACTCCAAGAGGTGAGCACTATCACCGACAAGCCTGAGGAACTGCCGATCGTCTCCACTGCGAGCAACCTAGAAGCGACGCTCATCGACCACTGCCTTAAAGAATCGTCCAATAATAAAGAAATGTCGTCTGCACACGCCGAAGCCAGCCCCCAAGGAGACTCAACGGAAGCATCAATCCTGCACGTCAAGGAAGAGGGAAAGGAAGGAACCAAGGTCGAGGCAAGCGCCAATATCTCCAAAGGTCCCCCGGAAATCGAGGCCACGAGCCCTACACCGGCGAGCGACCGTACATACGCAAATCCCTGCAACTCCTGTAGCGTCGACCAAGAGTCCGCATCTGAGGAATTGCCACGGCGAAATGTCGAGTATCATTTAGAGGACCTAGCCTTTTTTCTCGAAAACTGCGAGGCTAACGATCATAACCTCACCATCGAAGAGAACGAGTCTGAGAAGCCACGGGAGTAGGTATAGGGGGCCGGTTCTGGCCCAACCTATGGCGAGGGGGGTAGAGGGGCAGGGGGTTCCGCGACGCGGGGTACTCCATGCCCGGTGGGCGAGGGGTCCGCGGGGGCAAGGGAGGGGAAACGATGAGCGAGGGGTCCGCGGGGCAAGAGAGGGGAAACGATTGGCGAGGGGTCCGCGGGGAGAAAGGAACCGCGTTTTCTGACATCGCGGCGGCCCGCGGGAGAGGGGGAACCGCGCCATGGTCCGCGAGGATGAGGACGCGGTGGGCCCGCGGGTAGGGGGGTCCGCGGTGAGGGGGGTCCGGACTGTAACCCGCGTGACGTCACATCATATATCGTTTCCACGTGCGCGCCTGCATGAATGGGCAACCCGTCATACTGACCTGTATGTCTCTACAACAAGCGGTACGTATGATGTATGTACGTATGTACGTACGTATGTATGTACGTATGTATGTACGTACGTATGTACGTACGTATCGCGGCGGCCCGCGGGAGAGGGGGAACCGCGCCATGGTCCGCGAGGATGAAGACGCGGTGGGCCCGCGGGTAGGGGAGTCCGCGGTGAGGGGGGTCCGGACTGTAACCCGCGTGACGTCACATCATATATCGTTTCCACGTGCGCGCCTGCATGAATGGGCAACCCGTCATACTGACCTGTATGTCTCTACAACAAGCGGTACGTATGATGTATGTACGTATGTACGTACGTATGTATGTACGTATGTATGTACGTACGTATGTACGTACGTATCGCGGCGGCCCGCGGGAGAGGGGGAACCGCGCCATGGTCCGCGAGGATGAGAACGCGGTGGGCCCGCGGGTAGGGGGGTCCGCGGTGAGGGGGGTCCAGACTGCAACCCGCGTGACGTCACATCATATATCGTTTCCGCGTGTCCTCGCTCTCGCTACCGCTCGCGTCGACCGCGGATCAGCGTGACATCACCGCGCTTGCATATCACATTCTCTTTCTACTTACCTCTTCACGTTCTCTCTCATACTCACCTTCTTACCTATACCTCCTCGTATTCTCCCTCCGCTCCCGTTTGCGTCCTCTCTCCCGCTCTCAGATGTTCTTTCTTATTCGCGTATCTATTACTAGAGCAGGTGCATATTTTTAAAATATTTGCTGTTAAAAATACAAAGTCACAGTCTTTTATAATTAAACGACGCGGTAGCGTTCTACCGTCCGGTATTTAAATTTTAAGTATTTTATTAAAGCAATTTAAGGAATTGGAAGGGAGAGGTGCAAGGATAATAAAAGACCACGCACTAATTATATGAAAAAAGTGTCCGCCGTTAAAATTGACCAAAACTATGGAAAATTGTACTTTGTGTGATGCCGATCAAAAGTTCAAATGTGCACGACCTTCAAAATATGCTAGTTTTTAAGCTACGTGCTCATAAAGTCTAAAAATGAGCCCACCAATATTACTTTTATGAGCTCGTAGCTTAAAAACTAGCGTATTTTGAAGGTTGTGCCCATTTGAATTTTTGATTGGCATCACACAAAGTACACTTTTTCATAGTTTTGGTCGATTTTAACGGCGGCCACTTTTTTATATAATTAGTGGATGTCACATACTAATTATATGAAAAAGTGGCCGCCGTCAAAATCAACCAAAATTATGGAAAAGTGTACTTTGTGTGATGCCGATCAAAAGTTCAAATAGGCAATCTTCAAAATATGCTAGTTTTTAAGCTACGAGCCTATAAAGGTAATATTAGTGCTCATATTCAGACTTTATGAGCTTGTAGCTTAAAAACTAGCATATTTTGAAGGTCGTGCCCATTTGAACTTTTGATCGGCATCACACAAAGTACACTTTTCTATAGTTTTGGCCGATTTTAACGGCGGCCCCTTATTTCATATAACTAGTGCGTGGTCCTTTAAGCTTTTTAAAATCATTATACATTTATTAAGTTTTTTAAAATTTATAACACCTAATTATAAAAAGATGATGATGCAAACACTCATCCATACCCTCTCAACTATAATATTTGTTACAGAACACATGTGCGGGCCGTGGGGGGGATATAAACATATATATACTTATTACTATCTATATATATAAAGACAAATGTCCTGACTGACTGACTGACTGACTGACTGACTGACTGACTCACTCATCAACGCCCAGCCCAAACCCTTGAACCTAGAAACATGAAATTCGAGGGGTGTATTCCTCTCATGACGTAAGCACCCACTAAGAACTTTTAAAAGTTCAATCCCTAAGGGAGTGAGAAGGGGTAAAATGTATTTTCACGGATTCGTCAATATCTCTTAGGCCCGATGAGATATCGACTTGGTTCTTGCTTACGAAAGTCACCCATACAAATGCTCAAAAACATATTTCAGGATTTTGCCTTAATCAACCTTTAAAGGGATAAATCTGGATTTAGGGGTGAATTATAGAATCCTTCGTATCTCCTGTAAATTAATTAATTAATAGTATTTTTTCGGTTGTTATACTCAGCCAAACAATTATTTTTAAAAAAATAACATTTGCTTTCGTGTATTCCTCAATAAATTTATTAACAAAAATAATTTTAAGGGCCGTAGGGGAGAGTGGAAGAATCGCAAACATCTAAGGGAAAAGTTTAATAAAGCCCACGATTATTTACCAATTATAAACGTCTTTATTTAATTACGAACGGGTTTTGCTTATTTTTTGAAATTGTAATTTATGTTGATAAGCAAACACAATCAAATTTATTCATGTACTATGTACTATGTGATAAAGACTAAAAACAAATTTAGATGTCAACAAACGTCCTGTATATATGCAAATAGTGTTTGTTCTTTGTTCAAAATAAATCAATTCAATAAATCGTTCGAAATAAATCAATTTAACTGTAATCTTAGTATTTTAAATTTTAGTATTATTTATAATCTTAGTATTACTTTTTTTTAAGATACAATGACATTAAAATACATTGTAATAATAATGTGAATTAAATAAATTACTTCAAATACTTAGTAAATTCTCATTTGATATTCAATAATTTCTTTTGAGATTAAGATTACCTTGCAATAATGTATTGTAATACATATTTGGAATTTGTACCGGCTGCAATATGCAAATGAATATAAACTTGAATTAAATCAAATTTAGAGTAAGATATATTTAGTATCTATTATCTATCTATCTATATATATAAAGACAAATGTCCTGACTGACTGACTCACTCACTGACTGACTCATCAACACCCAGCCCAAAACCCTGAACCTAGAAACATAAAATTCGAGGGGTGCATTCCTCTCATGACGTAAGCACCCACTAAGAAGGGATTTTTAGTAATTCGTCCCCTGAGGCGGTGAAAAGGGGTAAAATTTGTTTTCGGGGATTCGTTAATCTATATATATAAAGACAAATGTCCTGACTGACTGACTGACTGACTCATCAACGCCCAGCCCAAACCCCTGAACCTAGAAACATAAAATTCGAGAGGTGTATTCCTCTCATGACGTAAGCACCCACTAAGAACTTTTAAAAGTTCAATCCCTAAGGGAGTGAGAAGGGGTAAAATGTATTTTCACGGATTCGTCAATATCTCTTAGGCCCGATGAGATATCGACTTGGTTCTTGCTTACGAAGGTCACCTATACAAATGCTCAAAAACATATTTCAGGATTTTGCCCTAATCAACCTCCAAAGGCGCAAATCTAGATTCAAGAGTGAATTATAGAACCCTTCGTATCTCCTGTAAATTAATTCCTATATAATTTTTTTCGGTTTTTATACTCAGCTCAACAATTACTTTTAAAAAAATAACTTGCTTCCTTTTTCCACAATAAATTTATTAACGAAAATAGTTTTAAGGGTATGGGAGAATGGAAGAATTGCGAACATCTAAGGAAAAAGTTAAATAAAGCTGACGATTATTTATCAATTATAGAAGTCTATTTCAAGTAATATTCCAGTTATTTGGCTTTAAATTACAATAATATTTATAAATTTTCAACATAAACAATTTTAAACGAAAAGCAAAACTTTACCATTCGGAGTTACCCGCTGCACGCGGGGCAATGCTGAATCGTAGCTGGGGTAATTACGAACGGGTTTTGCTTATTGTTTAAAATTATAATTTATGTTGATAATCTACCTTGAAAAAATCCAAGTAATATCTTTACCTTGGAAAAATCAAAGTAATCATGAGACCCGGTAGTGTCTCGCGCCAAGTACGCGCGGAGCGAGACCGCCGTGGCTCTATCAACGCGACGCAACGAGTTGCGAGTACCCGAGATTTTGAGATCTCGATAACTAGCGAACGGATTAAGTTTCAACTAGGTTTAATGGATAGCTTGGACCAAATTCGTATAATAAAAGTGTTTTTATTTTTCCGCTACGTGCCCTACAAGCGGAGATATTGCGATGCAAAACTCGAAGCTGAAAATTTACAATTAAGAAACGTCATTCTCCATTTGCTGTGTTCGCCACCGCGGCCCCCTTCACATCCCCCCTACCAACCCTGTACAGAGTGGACCTCGCTTTAACTTACAAAGCATACTTTTCATATACCAACTATTCTCTGTTTTAACAAATTATTTCAGCTACAGATATTAAGCGTCGAAGTTAACAAAGCAGAAATAATTTGTTAAAGCAAAGAATAGTTGGTATATAAAAAGTACATATTTATATAAAAACTATTCATTGTACATATAAATATGTACTTTTCATATACCAACTATTCTCTGCTTTAACAAATTATTTCTGTTTCGTTAACTTCGACGCTTAATATCTGTACAGCACATTCTCTGTTATAATAAAAAGACTGTTCAATATATAAACGATTCGCTGCTTTAAATAACTTTCCTTTGTTCATACATTGTCAAATATAACTTTGACACTCGGATTACCGCATTCTTTGACGCAACGGCTGAAATCGATTTTGACTTCAATAAACTTTCGTTTGATTGTAATGAACAATATTATCTCATGACATGATACAGATGAATTAAAATTATGTTAGTGTTTGTTCGTACTTTTGCTCCAATTCTATCGCTTCAGATTTAAATTTCTTTATCGTATTGTTCATTTCCTCTGTTGTCTATGTACTAACTGATGTCTACAATAGGGCGAGAGGTCCTCCGGGGCGAAGCCCGGGTAACCAGCTAGTAGATATACATAAAATCTATTAAACGACTATAATAACCATGCAACAATTATGTATTATTAAATATAAATTTCCATTTCTATGTTTTGGAATTGTCTTTCAAAACTTTTAAAAAACTCCTCATAATTAAGGAAACATTCAATGCACTCCCTACACTCATGCGCAGGCTTTATGCGCATTAACCGTCTATCGCAATCACTACACCGCATCCTACTGGAAATGTTTAATCCATGTAGCTGCGATGAGATTGAGTGCCACCGCACTCTTTGCGCGTAACCGATGGGCCGCTCTCGACGTGCGTAGCACCTTTCGCACAGCCGTTTCCGCGGAAAGCCGTACCCCACATAGCATGGGGACGATTCCGATCACGCAGTCAGATTGCAGCAGGTAGTAATACCGCTCCGGATAATCCTGCCGTCGAACCCCGTCCAACAACCTAATTGTGATAGGTTCTACTGGTGGTGATCTCATTTTCTAGAATTAATAAATAAAATTAATATATTTAAATTTTAAAAAATTTTTTAAATATATAGTGTGACGGGGCAGCTCCGCTGCACGTTGCAGCGTCCCCGCCGCCGCCACGGGGCGCGGAATTGTGCTCGGGGGCGAGCCGGAAGAGCGACGCGAAATCTCCAGGGGGCCTCGTAGTTAGATAATTGCGTATTAATTCTTTTTGTTTTCTTTTATTATTTTTTGTAATCGCGGCACCTCGCCGGAATCCACCGGCGAAAACATCATCGGCGACAACCTTGCGAGCCTCATGGAAGAGGAGCAGTGCGAGGGGCGAAGGACGCTACGGAATTCCGAAGTGCTGCGTTAAAGGATCCTTGCGGGCCACGCACAGGGGAGCGCGGAGGAAGACTCCGACCGCGTGATCCCGGCATGGAAGCGGGAGCGGTCCCGGCGCTCCGGAAGCGGGAGGGCGGAACGACCCCGCCGCGATTGCGTTACGCCGCGAGGCGGCGTAACCGCTAAGACGGCTACGACTCCAACCCGAAAGCCACGGGGAGGGACACCCCCGCAGCGGAGACGCCATGAGGAGGACCGGGGCGTCCGAACCCCGTTCACCGATCACCCCGTCGATTATTTATCGCGGAGTCGCGAGGCACCCCGCAACGGATCACGCAAGACAGCGTTACGCGAAGTGTCGCGGCGTACTTGCGGGTTCGATCCCGATTGGCCCGCGCTATCGCGCCACAGACGTACGCACCCCCGGGGTGGGGCGCGTCGTCGATCCGCAATCGAGCGACCGAAGGAACGATCTCTTTCGGTTCGCCTCCTCGCCGAGTCAACTTGTGCCTGTGAGAACCTGCCGCGAGAAATAAGTTTGTAAGGAGCCAGGTCGAGCTTCTTGGAGGATACCCGTGCGAAGGAGCCAGATCGAGCGCCGGTGAGGTTGCACCGAGTTTCTTTGTCGTACAGCCACGGGAAAGCCGTCGGGTCGCGTTCGCGTTTTGTTGCCGACTCGCGTGAATAATTGGTGAATTTTGGTGTTCGCTCGCCGTGCACGGCGTAGCATATTGGTGATTTCGCGGTAGCGATCGGCATCGAGCGCGGAGGGCCCCCTTGGCGATCGCGCGAGCTTTTTGTGTGCGGGATTAGGGTGTCGCGGATTCGCGTCGCGTAACGACCCCTGGAGATCGTGATCGCGGGCGTGTGCGGAGACCTTCGGCGGGGCCGAAGGGCGAGATATCGCGTTCGCGCGGACAGCATCTGGGAGTGGCCGCGTATTAGACTCGTGTGTGGCGTACGTCCTCGGGTTCGCGTTGAGTGTGGCGAAAACACGTATCTGCTCGCGTACCGTGTGAAGTCCGGCGTTCTAACGACCGACTTTGAGTGCGCGTTGAGTGTGGCGTAAAAACGTATCTGCTCGCGTTCCGTTAGAGTTCGACCCTTTTTGGCGTTTTCGATTGCGTAGTGCCGTCCCGAGTCGTGCCCGCGTTCGCGCTCGCGCTTCCGCCGCCACGCCCCAGCGTGCGAGTCACGTCGCGCTTGCATGCCGCGTGTTTTTGCATGTTGCTTGCTGCGTATCATTTCCGTGTCGCGTTCCGGAGCCTTATTGTTTGCGTCGCTCGGGATCTATCATTCCCGCTATCCTCTGGAGATATTAATTGTGACACGACTCCATCGTATTACTTGCGATACCGTTTCACGATATTATTTTGCGTTATTATTTATGATATTATTTTGCGTTATTAGTCGCGATATTGTGTCGCGTTATTGTTTGTGATATTCTTTTGCGTTATTAGTCGCTATATTATTCCGCGTTATTAAATACGATATTATTTTGCGTAATTGTTAGCGATATTAGTTGGCGTTACGATTTACGATAATATTCAACGTTATTATTTGTAATATGATCTCGCGCTATTAGTTGTAATTATTCGATATTATTGTTTACGATCGTATCTCGCGATCTTCCTTTCGCGTTATTATTTGCGATCTTTCTTCGCGTGATTATTTACAATATTCTTCCGCGTTACTATTTGTATCGTTTCTCCAGTATTTTGTGTTTCTCGCTGCCGCGTATTTGTTTTGCGCTATTATTCGCGTTTGATATTCTTGTGTGTTAGAGTCGCGTCCGAATACTATCTTGCGTTCTTAGGATTATTCCCAATATTATTGTGTTATTATTCGCGACATTATTTAGTATTATGGTTGACGATTTTACTGGCGAGAATTATTAATTGTGACATTAACGATAGTATGTTTGCGTTGTTCGCTGCCGCGTATTAGCTGTGCGTTATTACTTGCGTTTTGTATTTTGTAGTAGATTCGCGTCCTGATATTATTCCTTGACATTGTTTGAGTCGGAATAGTAATTTGGCGTTACCCTGGTTTATTCGTTGCGTTATTTAGACTGCTGTTCGCGTTATCCGGAATCTTTCTCGCGTTATTGTTAAGTTACGAGATATTTTCCTGATTTGCGTGCTCTATTGCGCCCGGTAATTGCGTCGCGCGTGCGACAAGCTCACGCCGGAACGGCGTAAAAACCACTGACGACAGAACAGAACAAAGTAGACCGGAGTTGAATCTCCGAGTCTAATTGATAGCGATTTATTGCGATCCCAGCGTGATTATCTGTTTCGTGGGCGAGTTGTAATCTCACCAGACTACGTTGTCGTGCTCCGTTGGGCGCGCGCAGACATTATACTTGATCGTCGACATTTGTGGCTTTATTGTTTATAATATTTACGTTTTGATTGCGAGAGATATCGCGAATGCTATTTAGATCTCATTGTTTAGTTTCTTTATTTCGTAACCATCCCGAGATTATTATAATTTAGTCAATCAATACTTTCCGAAATTCCGATATATTTTCCGTCTGATTCTACGTTACTCGTTGTCGCGTATTGTTCGCGCTGCCAGATTATTCATCGCGTATACTCGCGCTCGGTATTACTTCGCGTTTTTCTTTAGTTTTCTGTAAACGAACTTGACTACAGTTCGATAGGCGGGGGCGATTGCCTCACTCAACCTTGTTATTACTCCACGGATCAATTTAACTTTTATTATTAAACATTACTATTATTAAACCACTGTTTCCACCCTTTTCATAACCTGGTATTAGCAATAAATGACCAGTTAATTTATTATATTCTACATGTGGCGAATTATTTAGCCGTTACCCTGTTGTCCTCTTGCACTGCCCTGCCTTGCCCCGCCCCTCTGCCGTTAGGTCGAGCTGGTCGGCCTTCGCACGAATAATTAAGTTGGAGCTTTCGTGAATCATTACTTGCGTTTTGACGAATTTTGCGAATCGAAACATTTGAGTGGTCGTGACAAATAATTAAAGAATCGTTGTATTTGGTGGACGCGATCTGCCGCGTCTGGCGCCCAATAATTTGTTTCGCGAGTCAAAGATTTCGTGCGAGGGACCCATTCGAGAGGCCTGACACCTGACTCTCTACCGTCCCCTTTTGATCCGGCTTGCGCTCGCGCACAAAAAGCCGTGACAATAGAAATTAATTATTTTTCTCTTACCCGCTTTTTAAACAACCAATATTTGGTACCCACACACGGGTAATCCTTGATGCTTTCAGGATCGATCGAGAAGAATTAATCACACTACTATTCGTAATTCTATTTTTTTACTCTCTAATGCCTATTCGTTACTGTTTGAAATAACCGCGTAGTATAGAATCGCGAGGAGAGGCAGGGATTCGATTTACCGACGGCTATGTCGATAAACCGATTCCACCAGCAACTTGTTGCATCGCAGCTAGGCAGCACTTGGCGTGATCGTCAACACGCACTTCCGATTTATGCGAGCGGCGTGGTAACTAAGCGGTGTTTGGCGTTGTCACCAAAACACCACCGATTTTCCGCGACGTGGTCGAAGAAGACGAAACGACGATCGTTTTTGGTCTTGGCGTCGGTTGCGGCCATTAGAGCCATTCTTTCTCGAAAGTTCGAGCCGGTCACACGTCTTTTTGGTCATTCTGTATAACTAAGATAATAAACTGGAGCAACAGTTTATTAAATTGCTCACGAACACTGTTGGATCGACACAACACGGCTGTGGACGACTGGCTACATCCTCCGAATCAAATACAAGCTCAAGGAAGGATTTCTTTCTTCACGACAAGGGGTCGTATCCCGCATCCTCGGTAGAGCCAGAGAACTTGTGATGCCGACTGACATCGCAATTCAACACGAGATTAACTTGTGATGCCGACGCTGACATCACAAGGTGTGAGAGACAGCTCTCTTCCTGTTCCAAGAACAGTGCGACCTTCAATAAGGTATTTCAGTAATGTTCCTTATGAAACCAGAGATGTGAGCTTGAGACGTCAACTATATCTCTTGGTTTCAGAACATCGCTCACAACGAGCTACGTACGATTCATGCGCATGCCACCGATCTCACCGAGATCTTTCGAGAACATCCAGGTTCTCTTATAGAAACGAGAACATCCAGGTTCTCTTATAGAAACGAGAACATCCAGGTTCTCTTATAGAAAAAATGAGATTATGATAACAGACGGTTCTCATTACTAAGATTTCCACTTTGTAATAACAACTCAATTACTAGTAACTCTAACAATACTTGCTTTGAGAAATCGTCATTATATGATATTTCTTTTGCGAATCTGTCTATACAAAGACCAGTTATTTTGTCACGATTACTATTAACAAGTGCGAGATTAATCAGCGTGATTAATCGTTCTATTTAGTTACGCACCTGCTTAAATTCTGTAATCAAGTAATTGATATGAGTATGTTCTTATGTGTGACGATGCATCTGCATGAATGATGTACTTAGTATATTGATAAGTGCATGGTTTAATATGCCTAACGTACTGTGATTTGACAATCTATTAATGATTCAATGTCATTTAGATTATTATTACGCTTTTCTGCAAATTGTTATTATATCCTGATGATATGATTGATGATTAAACGTTCTGATACGTTCTGATTAACGTACTTGATGAGTATTAACTTAATATGATATTGTTCGTAATATTTTCTTGATTCTAATACAGTTATAGTTTATTTTATGGTCCTCCGAGTTTAACAAGTTTAATCTTTAAAAACGTTTAATGAATTTAATAATCTGCAATGTGAAATGACTGCTAGATTTACGCGTTTGCAGCTGAGTAAAGTTAAACCACTATAATTTGAGATTATATTTTCTATGTTTCAATAATAATTCAGATTAGTATTGCGTTGAACGTTCAATTATATGATTTTATGTATGTTGATTTCATGCTGCATTCTATGCGCACCTGTTTTAATCAAATGTTCTATTATAATTGTAAGACAATATATATATGACTTCTTTATTAAGCATCGCTCTCTCCCCCCAACTTCATTACAATACTATATAGCTTATACAGTTACCGACTATGCAAAGGACTCTGCAAGAGCTCAATTTATAGGAGTTGAAAAATGTAGAGTGAGGGATCTACGCGATTTATCTGCGACATATTACATTACCAAAAACGAGCAGACGGTTGTCATGAAAAAATAATTTTTTACTTACCGCTGCATCTTGCAATCGCGGGTGACACTATAAACAGCTGTTGAACATAGCATATCGTATGATATGACAATTGTTGTGAGAAAATAATCCTTGCGAGAAAAAGATGTTTAAGCAAATGTAATTGCATCTTTGCATAGAACACATCTAAAAGATGATACAGCGCAATTGTAAGGAATTGGAATAGGGAGAGGCTGATGGATAATAAATTTAAACTTTTTTAATCATATACATTTATTCAGGAATATTTAAGCATATTTATATTGCATAAAGTTAACGTACATCACCCCGTCTCAAGGCATCACGCAAAAGTTCATCCACAGCATAAGCTAATAGTTCGCAATCTATGACAGAGGTTTTATTACAAACTTCGCGCAAGATTTTGACAGCATCTTTTCTCTCGGCACCAAATAAACTACTTTGCAAACTATAGACAAATAGATCAAACCTCTCATCTACCTCATGTGTACTATGACACAGCTTCAAATATTCATGCTCGACACAACGTTCGAGCTCAAATAAAAACAGTACAGTTGACGGCTTCATGTACAAACAACCCTTGTAACCATCTCCGATAGAAAACGATAAAAAATTTCTTATCGTTTTTAATACGGTTAATGAATCGTTTATTTACGGTACTCTATCAGAAATTCACGTTATAAAATACTTGGGATCCTATCGTAAATGTTTTATCAGCTATACATCAGTATTTATCGTTTTTAATATGCTTAGTGAATTGTTTATTTACGGTACTCTATCAGAAACTCACGTTACAAAATACTTGGGATCCTATCGTAAATGTCTTATCAGCTATACATCATTTTTTATCGTTTTTAATATGGTTAGTGAATTGTTTATTTACAATCTTATCGTAAATGTCTTATCAGCTGCACATCAGTTTCTATCGTTTTTAATATGGTTAGTGAATCGTCCCTTACATAAAAAAAGCACTAAAAGTACTCAGTAATAAATTATTGTAAATACTGGCAGTAATATTTTGGCCGGTACTTCAGAAATACTGGGCAGTACTGGATTACTGGCAGTAATTTGTTACACAGAACTACTGATGCTTAGTTTTGAATTACTGGATATTGAGTACTGGTGAAAAATTACTGAAACTGCTTGCTGTGAAAAGTACTGAATTACAGGATACATATTAAATAGTCATGAAACTTTACAGAACATGATATTATTTATAATCGGTTTTAATGCAGGTATGAACGGAGGCCGCAAGAAAGCATACTCCTCAAAAGGTTACATCACTTATCAGAGGCCCGGAGAGTGAGCACGTTCTGACTGACAATCCTGCAAACGCTGAAGAACCTCGCTTTTTTTTTTTCTTCCGATGAATTAACTGCTGCAGTACCCAGGACAAGCCAAACCTGCATATAACATGTGAAATAGTATACCGAGAAAACATGAAAAGATCTAAAATTGGAAATACGCTTAGTTCCAAAATATAAGATATGGGAAAACTTGCAAAAGACCCATAGTCATGAGCGTCAGTGAAAAGGCGACAGCAAAAGCAAAAGTGAAGCGGAAAAAGAAAACATAAAAGAATATAAGAATAAATAATTGAAGAGTATAAAAATAAAAATATTATATTAAATAAATAATAAATAAATAAGTAATAAAATAAAATGACGTGTAAAGGGCGCCTGAGAAAAATGCAGTAAGATGATAAACATGGTCAAAAGATAAAATAAATAAATAAGGAAATAAATAAGTAAATAAATATATAATAAATATATATAAATAAAGCTTAAATTAACCCATAAAAGTAATAAACTCCCACCATGATTAGCACTCACCATTTCAGGCAGACCTGCAAACCAATTCAATTATTTATAAAAATTAAGCGAATGAGAACATTAGGAGAAAAAGTGTTTAGGCAAACGACATCTGATACGCATTGGGATATCATCAATGTTATAATTTCCGATAGATCTAATCAACGGATTTTCATGTTCTGGTTTATAAACATTTTCAAGCATCCTTGCAATCACATCCTCAATATACTCCATGTTACAATTTTCATGTAACACGCGTATAGGCGTATCAGGTGGCGAACCAAGGATTATACGAAGGAATTTGTTCTGGACGATTTAAAGTCAATTAAGATGTGTACGAGCAGCAGCGGCCCAGACTGGTGCAGCATAGAGCATTGCAGAACGGACACACATTTTATATAGCAAGAGCTTAAGATTCAAACTAAGTGAACTTTTTTTGTTTATCAAAGGATAAAGAATCCTAAGCTTGCCAATGGCCTTGCAAGAGCGGTCATGTATAGCCTGACGCCATCGAAGGCCAGAATCCAACGGAATCCCCAGGTACCTCACACATGGAGACCACGAAATCGAATGATTCAATACTCGAATCAACGGAGGCCGAAAATTTGGATTGCGGGTAAACACTATAGCTTCAGTTTTGAGAGGATTGATCGTCATTTTCCAATCAGAAAAGAATTGGACAATTTCATCAACATGACCCTGGAGTCTTGCGGTGAGCAGGGCAGCACTCCACGAAGTGGTGTATACGGCCGTGTCATCCGCATAGACCGCAAGGCTAGTGTTAGTAGTTTTCGGCATATCGTTGATACCAACATTGAACAGAATCGGGCCCAAGATAGACCCCTGAGGAACACCAGTGAGAATACCAAAGAGAGGGGAAAGTTCCCCCTGAAAAGAGACCATAAAAGACCGCTCAGCAAGATAGCTTCTTAACATCTTAATCAAATAAACGGGAAGGTTAATAGCATTTAACTTAAAAAGTAAACCAGCGTGCCAGACAGAGTCGAATGCCTTTTGTAAGTCTAAAAGAACCATAGCTGAATTACGTTTTTTATTCATTTCCATAGCAAAATGTTCAAAAACTCTGAGCAATTGCAGGACCGTGGAGTGACCAGGCTTGAAACCGAATTGTTCATTTATAATAACTTTATTCTCACTAAGATAAGAATTCATCTGACGACAAATAATTTTTTCAAAAACTTTACTCATAGAGCTGAGTAAGCTAATTGGTCTATAATTAGCAGGCGAGGATTGAAACTTACCCGGCTTAGGGAAAGCCAAAATCAGCGCTGTCCTCCAGACCTTAGGAAAGTAAAACATTTTAAAAGATGCCATAAAGATATAGTAAAGTTGTAAGAAAATTTTAAAGGCAGACTTCTTGAGCATGTTGTTGGTAATCTTATCATGCCCCGGGGCCTTATTGTTTGGCAGCGTACCGACAATATAAGAAACCAACTGCGGTGAAAGAAAAGCCAGATCAACAGACGGGGACAGATTATCCAAAGAGACAATATAATCCTCCACAACCTTATCATGCGGAGAGACAAGATTTAAAGAAGAGGAGAAATTTTTGCTGAAACACTCAGCTAAAGCCCGGGACTTTTCAGCGGGATCATAAACAATAGAATGATCCTCCATTGTAAATGGCGGAATCGGTTGTCGGGTTCTGTTGCGGGATTTTAAAACTGTCCAGAGAGACCTATCCCCGACATTGACGTTTTTAAGTCTGTCAAACCAATAACCATCTCTGGCCTCCTGGAGGAGAATATTGATATGCTTACCAACAGCATTTCTCAAAATTTTATAACGGGAGAAGCCAGTTTTTTGAAATTTTCTACGAAAACGATTACGCAATTTAACCAAAAAATCCAAGCGCTCCGAGCGACCAGCATCTAAGGAGTGAGAATGAAAGCTATATTTGTTAACATGGGACGCTGTTCTTAACGTTTTAACTAAAAACCTCTGCAATTCATCAATGCAGTGATCAACATCAGTCTCACTCTTCAAGTCATAGATAATTCTCCATTTATCAGTCTCTTCGGTAAACCTATCCCAGTCCGTTTCATAGACAACCTTTTGCTTTTTGACAACATTAGTATTTTCCAGATCAAGGATAACTGGAAAATGATTTGAGGGCATCTCCTCAATCGTAAAACATCTATTATCCAAAGATAAATTCTTAACCAGGAAAAAATCAATGTTAGACGGATTTTTACGTGGCATTTTATGAGAATAAGAAGAACTATGAATAATGGAAACATTTGTTTTATTAATATAGTTATATAAATGAACACCTCTAGCGTTGTTAGAGAAATTATTCCATAATTTATGCTTGGCGTTAAAGTCACCGCCAATAACAACGCTAGACTGATTATTGAAAATAACATTAAGAGACTCAAAAACAAAGTCTGAGCTCGGAGGTGCATAGCAAGCCCCCACAGTAAGTTTCAAGCCGGCTCTAACCTCAATAAGCAAAACTTCACAGCCCTGCAATATAAGAGGAGGCAATTGAACATAGTTAATGGCCTTACTAATAATAATAGCTAAGCCCCCAGCTATGACTTTATCCGCATCTTGTCGAACAACATCATAGCCAGAAAATGAAATTCTAGTGTTCGGATTCAGCCAGGTTTCAGTAATCAGCGCGATATCTACGTGATTATCGGCCAGAAATTGATTCAACTCAAGTACTTTATTATTTAAGTTTGTGGCATTCCACAAGCAAATCTTTAAATTAGCCAACGTTTGAGAAATGAAGGCTACCGAATTAAACTGGCCGCTTCAATAAACGCCTGCAATTTACTCAAACCATTATGGCAAGAGGCAAGTTTATTATTTAAAAGCTTAACGACTCTCAACATATTAGGAACATCAACAAGTCGATTGAGTTTATTTATCTCCGAAAATAATTCACTAATATTGGCAGTACATGCGAGATCATTGTCTGAAATCGAGTTGTTGATGTTTGCATTTCGAACGGCCTCGGCATACGATCTACGTGGTGAGCGGGAAGGAACAAAAACAGATTGAAAAACACCCGTATTTGACTCAATAGCTGGCCGAGAAATCGAATCAGCTACCACTGGAAAATGTGCGGATTTAAGGATATTTACGGGAGCTTTTGCGTGCGACCTATCTGACTCGTGCAAAATGTTAGAAAAATCATTCGGAGCAGGTTTGGCTGTTCTTTTATCAACAAATTTCAAATATGCAGGACACTTAGTATAACTAGCCGGATGATCCCCTTGGCAGTTACAACACTTAGCGGGAGTTTCCGGAGACTTTTTACAATCCGATGTAATGTGGTCGGCCGCACACTTGACACAACGAGGCTGCTTAAAGCAATTTGATGACGTATGCCCAAAGGCCTGACAGCGGAAGCATTGCAAGACAGTCTTGAAGTTAATAAATTTATCCCAGTAGATGCGAGAATTGAACAAAAATTTGATTTTTCTCAAATGTAAAAGTGAGAATTTAGCACTGAGGTTGATCTTGTAAATAGCGTATAAACTATTTTCAGCATTAATGTTCGTGCAAGAGTTAATTTTAATTCCGTTCCCAGTGAGAAATGAAAAGTCGAAATGATATCACAATAATATCGGAAATATTTCCTCGAAATTCAAAATCGATTCGAGAAACAGATGGTCCTGGTTTCGAGGTCCTTTTCGATATCGAAATCAGCTCGGTTTCGAGACATTTTCGATATCGGAATCAGCTCGGTTTCGAGACATTTTTTATATCGGATCAGCTCGATTTCAAGTAATTTTTGACATCCAAAAGAGCTAAATTTTGAATTATTTTTTACATCAAAAGCAGTGCAAATTTAACATACCACATCGAAGCATTAGCTGGGTTTCGTACAGCGCATATGCGTGCACATATCTATAGCATACTACGTAACGTTTACTATAGAAAAATGCGTGCATATAATAATGCGCTTTACGGGATCCAGCCTATATATTGCCTTATCTTTTACCAATATGTATATGTAAACACGATTTACAAGAAATGTATTTATTGTTTATTAAATTAAATTAAACTAAAGGTAAGTAACAAAATTATAGGAAATACTATTTATTTTTGTATTTTATTTTTCTTCAAAATTTTCGTACTAATGAAAAATGTGTATAAGACATAGAAATAAAGAAGAAAGTACAAAATAGCTGCCGCCTCTCTAAAATTAAACAAACTTTCATGCATTATAATACTCTTGAGCAAAGCTACGTACAGTCCTTCTAAACAAAAGACGGATTGATAATCTTACACATCAGTATCATTTCATTAACTCAACAGCAGAATAACAACGAATTTCGCGCTGAATAAACTAAGAAAAAGTAAGAAAATCCGTTCAACATTTTGTGATTGACCTAGTAAAGTAAAATAACGTGTAAAAATAAGAGGTCAAAATGAGTCCACACATTGGTACATCGCAGTCTATAAGAATTATGCATAAAAGATTCATGTATAATACTGTCTAGCGTTGCAACTGCTGTAAATTAGGTTGTATACCATTTGAATCGTATAACCGCAAGAATAAGATAACTAAATCAAAATTTGTAATTCCTACATCCTGATCGAAACATCACTATTTTTCCTTTTCTTGCCTTCTTTGTACGACTGTTCTTTTTAACAAAATTATAGGAAATACTATTTATTTTTGTATTTCATTTTTCTTTAAAATTTTCGTACTAATAAAAAATATGTATGACATAGAAATAAAAAAGAAAATACAAAATAGCTGCCGCCTCTCTAAAATTAAACAAACTTTTATGCATTATAATACTCTTGAGTAAAGCTACGTACAGTCCTTCTAAACAAAAGACGGATTTATAATCTTACACATCAGTATCAATTCATTAAGTCAACAGCAGAATAACAACGAATTTCGCGCTGAATAAACTAAGAAAAACTAAGAAAATTCATTCAACATTTTGTGATTGACCTAGTAAAGTAAAATAACGTGTAAAAATAAGAGGTCAAAATGAGTCCACACATTGGTACATCGCAGTCTATAAGAATTATGCATAAAAGATTCATGTATAATACTGTCTAGCGTTGCAACTGCTGTAAATTAGGTTGTATACCATTTGAATCGTATAACCGCAAGAATAAGATAACTAAATCAAAATTTGTAATTCCTACATCCTGATCGAAACATCACTATTTTTCCTTTTCTTGCCTTCTTTGTACGACTGTTCTTTTTAACAAAATTATAGGAAATACTATTTATTTTTGTATTTCATTTTTCTTTAAAATTTTCGTACTAATAAAAAATATGTATGACATAGGAATAAAAAAGAAAATACAAAATAGTTGCCGCCTCTCTAAAATTAAACAAACTTTTATGCATTATAATACTCTTGAGTAAAGCTACGTACAGTCCTTCTAAACAAAAGACGGATTTATAATCTTACACATCAGTATCATTTCATTAAGTCAACAGCAGAATAACAACGAATTTCGCGCTGAATAAACTAAGAAAAACTAAGAAAATTCATTCAACATTTTGTGATTGACCTAGTAAAGTAAAATAACGTGTAAAAATAAGAGGTCAAAATGAGTCCACACATTGGTACATCCACACATTGGTACATCGCAGTCTGCATAAAAGATTCATGTATGCATAAAAGATTCATGTATAATACTCTCTAGCGTTGCAACTGCTGTAAATTAGGTTTTATACCATTTGATTCGTATAACCGCAAGAATAAGATACCTAAATCAAAATTTGTAATTTCTACATCCTGATCGAAACATCACTATTTTTCCTTTTCTTGCCTTCTTTGTACGACTGTTCTTTTTTCTCTTGCGTATCTCATCCTAATGTCAGTTATTAATTTATGAACGGAACTGCGAAATGAGAAAATCGATCTATCACTTTCCTATATATTATACAACGTTTTCCAAAACTATCAATACGTATATTCGGATTTTGAGAGAAAATTATTTTAATAAATAATTTTACAGATAATAATTATCTTTATGACTAGCTAAAATCTTTGAAATACTTAAAAATTAGCCGTATTATGTTGATGACTTTGTCCCCCTTACAGACTCGGAGACATGTCCTTTAGTCCTTTTCCCAAAAGAACCATCTTCCTGCTTTCTCCATGAGCTGTTGGTCAGCCACGTTGAAGAAATTTTCTCTGCCACAGAAATATCACTGACGTCAAACCTGATTAGTAGAGCTCCTGGAAAGCAAAAAATAATAAAAAAGATAAGATGACATTATCGCCAATCACTGTGACAATTGTTGTAGGTATAAACTAATAATCATAAATTTTCAAATAATTTTCAAGAATCATAGAATTTAAATTTTTAATAATACTTTTGTACCAAAGTTGACCTCCATTAATTTATATTATTTAGATATTTGAAGGAGTGTCAAGCAATGTCTTATATGACAAAGAAATGTTAGGAAACAAAGGTTTCAGTTTAATTAGCAGCAAGTCAAGTTTTCACATTAAAAGCAAACCACTTTCCAAGGCCCAAATATGCAACTCTTCAATAAGATACGTTTCCTTTTCCTCGTTATTCTCAAAGTAAAGTTCCATTTGGTCATGGTTAGGATCTTGATTAGAATTTGCAGATGTGGTAGATCTTGAATCGTCACTATCATCGCTACTGTTATTACTGGAAAATCACCATCACTATCGTTGACATCAACATCATCACTCGAATGATTACTTTCATTAAAATTATCATCATAACCATTATCATTTACATTTTCGCTTCTGTCTGCACTTTCATATTCCTTGTTATCTTGTCTACTTAAAACATTTAAATTGCTAGAAGCTGCTGCAATGCAATCCTCCTGCATTTCAGTTTCTTGTGTTATCTCCACTTCGACTCTCATTATCTGAACTGTCTTCTAATAAATCTACGAAAGATTTATAAAGAATCGAAGAAATATTTTCTAGTCTTGCTCTTTTGTGCTTTGCTCTGTTGATCTTTCTGTTAAGTTATCTCTTAAAATACCTGATCTTCAAGATAAATTAAAAAGAAAAAGTTAGACAAATATTTTCCTCAATACAAGCAAGGAAGAAAGTATCTCTCAAAACTAACGCTGGTATAAGAATGCATAGTCAGATGGACTAGAATCTTGCTTGAAGGTTAGGATGTCAAGGCAACACAGGCTGTGATCAATTTGGCGCTATAAATGGTTCGAAGCGTTAAACTGGAATCACACAATGCAAGATTGTCATGCCTGCATTCTTGCACGCTGACTGACGCTGACCAATGCATTGAACGTTGCTCGTTTTGCTGTTTAAAACGTTAACTTTCCATCGCTGCAAGCTTCGTATAACTTTATGTGACGTTTTAAACAGCAAAACGAGCAACGTTCGATGCATTGGTCAGCGTCAGTCAGCGTGCAAGAATGCAGGCATGAAAATCTTGCATTGTGTGATTCCAGCTTAACGCTTCGAAGCATTTATAGCGCCAAATTGATCACATGAGCCTGTGTTGCCTTTACATCCTAATCTTCAAGCAAGATTGTAGTCCATCTGACTGATATGCATTCTTATACGAAATAACGAAGGGTAAAATAATATTTCTAGTACTCACTGGTAGATTTTCGTTGTCCATTGCAAGATATAATGAACCCTGCAAGCTGAAGCCACTGCACGTGGGAACAATTACGATGTTTAACCGGCAATACTGCTACCTTTGAAGCATTTATAGCGCCAAATTGATCACAGCCTGTGTTGCCTTTACATCCTAACCTTCAAGCAAGATTGTAGTCCATCTGACTGATATGCATTGTTATACGAAATAACAAAGAGTAAAATAATATTTGTATTACTCACTGGTAGATTTTTGTTGTCCGTTGCAAGATATAATGAACCCAAGCTGAAGCCACTGCACGAGAACAATTACGACGTTATATAACCGGCAAAACTGCTACCAATGAACCGCTGTACGTCCGCTACATGTGGCTACATGCTGCCAAATGCACCGAGATTAGGTTAGGCTCGAGCGATATAGCCCCGCAAGAATCGATATATCGACGTATCGCGGCGTGTTGCTTTCGTCGACGACGCCGAATGAGCTATGTCCGCTCGCGGCGTGTTGCTTTCGCTGACGACACCGAGTCGGCTAGAGTCCGCTCGCGGCGTGTTGCTTTCGCCGCCGTCGCCGAATCGGCTAAGTCCGCTCACGACCGTATATATCGTCAATCAACCGCAGTATATATATCGATACACTTATCCCGATAGGAAAGACATACATATATGTACATGTATATATAACATTATATGACGAAACCTGGATGAAGTTGGGAATGCTGCAATTTAATATGTTTTATATAGTATTTGCAACAATATCATATTGATATCATTTCGATTTCAAATCGACATTTTACGTATAAACGGATGTGCACAGAGTTACAACCAGTAACTTTGAACAAAACAGTAGTAGGAGTGGCTATTTATCATTATGTCAGTTTATTTAAAGTTACTCGAAAATAGGTCGAAATTCAAATAAACGTCGAGTTTTTTACCCTTGCCAGCGCTGTCGAGCTAATTTTGACGACCACGACGTTGTTTCGACATCCTTTCGGTATTACATTTCTCACTGGGTTTGCCTCAAGTTCTTCTTTAACCGAAAGATTTGGCACATTAGGCAGTCCCTTGAGAGTAACTGTAATGCTCTTGTCTTCAGGAAGTGAATATGTGTGAAACGAATAATCTTCGTCAATGGCAAAACGCTTAAATTCAATGTAGTCCTCCAATTTATTGAATTGTATCTTAGTCTGGTTTCCCAAAAATTTTAAATGAAAATTGTCGCCAATATCGTTCTTAAGTAAGGATGAAAATTGCGCAAAATCGTTCGGCCTTAAATTTAAATAAACAGGCGGAGGTCGTCTCGCACGTCTAATAGTGTCATCCGAAGTAACTCCTGGAGCGTTATTGTTATTTGAAGCCTGTGGCTCATCCGTGCCAGATTCACCAGCGTCTCGCGACTTTTTGTTAGTGCGCTTAGAAGCTATAGGAGCACAGGAGGACTCCGCATGCATATCAAGCATATCCTTGGAGTTTGCCAGGCATTGAAAGCGATTTTTAGTGTAAATTTTATTTGTATTACCTTGATCGCAAGCAGCGGCGACATCAAAACGGGGTACCTTTTCTACGTGCCCTGATGTGGAAGAACCAGCCACAGGATCAGAAGCAGGTCGTTTTATAGCCAACTTGGCAATGTCATTACCCTCCGAAAAGGAGGGACGTCCTGAGTCGTCATCAGCCTCGGTGAAGACCTCCACCTTGTCAATAGTTCAGCACACCAACTCCGCAAGAGAGCGGCACCACCGTCGTCAGCGCCCTGAAAAGGGCGGAATCTGACACGCTGTCAGCGCCCTGAAAAGGGCGGAATCTGACTCTCCGTCAGCGCCCTGAGAAGGGCGGAATCTGACAAACAAACACAAGGCACTTGTCACTAAATACTGTACGCACGTCTGCTCCGCTCCAAGCCAGAACTCCGAATTCGACCTTCGACCAACGCCCTGAAGAACCTCGTTTTTTTTTTTTTTTTTTTATATATGTTGTTCCGATGTCCCACGATGCGGTACCCAGGGACTTGCCTACAACCCGCATATAGCATAAATACATCAGGTAAGAAAAATTTATAAGTAGATCCTGGAAGAGCGTTTCATTCCGGAGTAAAGCGTTTGGGAAAAACTTGCAAAAAAACCCATTTTATATCAAGCAAATAAAAGGGAAGGAAGGAATATAGGTAAAGGAAATTAATATATTAAAATATATTACATCTTGTCAAGTAAGAAATGCTTGGGCAATCTACATTTAATTTTCATTGGGATATCATCAACGTCGTAGCTGCCAACGTCGCGAATAAGCGGGTTATCATGCTCCGGTTTATACACTTTATTTATCATATCGGCCACAGCTATGTTAACAGGCCGAATCTGAGCCTGTACATGAAGGTCAGCGACCCGAGTGCCCCGAGGTAAATTGAGAATAATTCGGAGGAATTTATTTTGCATTATTTGCAATTTTTTAAAGTAAGTTTTACCCACAGGAGCCCACACAGGAGCGGCGTAGAGCAAAACTGGTCTAACACAAGTTTTATATAGAAGTAATTTATACTTAAGTAAAAGATCGCTCCCCTTTGCAATAAGAGGATAAATTCTCTTCAAAGCACCATATGTTTTAGAAACTCTGTCATTAACAGCAGGGCCCCATCTAAGGCCCGAGTCAATTCTGACTCCCAGGTATTTGACAATCCTAGACCATGGAACATCGAAATCTCCCATCTTAATCAATGGAGGCAGCGGGAATATCTTGCGGGTAATAATAATTGCCTCTGTCTTTTCATTGTTGATGACCATCCTCCATTCCCGTAGGAATCGGACGATGTCATCAACATGTTCCTGTAACCTAAGAACAAGCAGTGCCGGACACCACGACGACGTGTAAACGGCGGTGTCGTCCGCGTACACCGCCAAGCGAGTTTTAGGATTTTTAGGTATGTCATTGATGAAGATGTTAAACAGCACGGGTCCCAAGATGGAGCCCTGCGGTACCCCAGTGGGCACACCAAAAACGGAAGACTGACCCCCCTCAAAGCAAACGAAAAAGGAGCGATCCTGAAGATACGAACGTAATATCTTAATAATGAATAATGGTAAACTCAAAAGATTTAGTTTGTACAATAGAGCCTTGTGCCAGACAGAATCAAAGGCCTTCTGAATATCCAATAGCACCATGGCCGAGCTACGCTTTTTATTGATTTCCATAGCAAAATCCTCCGTTACTCTGAGAAGCTGCTGAACAGTAGAATGTCGCGGTTTAAATCCAAATTGCTCATTAATTATTATTCTATTTTCGGATAAGAATGAATTTATTTGCGTTAACAAAACTCTCTCATAAACTTTGCTCAGTGAGCTCAGGAGGCTGATTGGTCTGTAACCTGCAGGAGAGGATTGAGACTTGTCAGGTTTGGGAAAGGCAAGGACTTTGGCAGTCTTCCAGCAGTAAGGAAAATAACACAAGCGGAAGGAAAATAATATTATGTAATAGATTTGTAAAATTATCTTATAAGATGAATTCTTAAGCATAGAGGTGGTGACCTTGTCTGAACCAGGAGCTTTATTATTAGGAAAGGTTTTGATAATATCATAAATTAAACGGGGAGTAATAAACTCGAGATTACAAATTGGCAAGGAGTCATCCAAAGTACCAACAAATTCATCAACCTCAGCCTCGTGAGGGGAGGCAAGACCATCGGCATCTTGGTAAACTTTATAAAAGTTTTGCGCTAAAAGCTGAGCCTTTTCAACAGGATCGTAAGCATACGTATTACCATCCAAGGAGAAGGGAGGCGCAGGAGTTTTGTTTCTTTGGAGGGATTTTGTTAGGCTCCAGATGCTATTGTCACCAACTTTGGCCCTCGATAGTCGCTCTGACCACTTTTTATTTTTTGCATCACAAATCATATTACCAATAATAGATGTAAGAACATTACGGTATCGCTTAAACCTTTCCAAACCAAAACGCTGAAATTTACGGCGATAATAATTTCGAAGCTTGATAAGTTTATCTAGTTCCGAAGCCACTGAAGGATCGTCAGTGATGGAATTTAAGTTGCTATCTAATAATTTCGACGATTGCCTGGAGGCGCGGCATAAAAATTGCTGCAAGTTATTTATACAAAGATCAATCTCGGTTTCATTTGAAAAATTATGAGTTATCTTCCATCGCAAAGTAGAGGACTTATATTTGTTCCAGTTAACTTTATAATGTTTGAAAGTTTTTCTCTCAATGGAAGAGCTGTCAAGAGTCAATATGATAGGAAAGTGATTGGAGGATAAATCATTCACAGTGAGGCATGAGTAATTGTTGTTAATATTTTTGGCTATAAACAAATCAATATTCGAAGGATATTTATTTGGAAGTTTATGAGAATAGGTTGAGCTATGAATTAAATTAAAATTGTTGTTATTAATAAAGTTAAGCAGGTGAACACCGCGACTATTATTCGAAAAATTATTCCAATGACGATGCTTTGCATTGAAATCTCCTCCCAGCAACACCTGATGGTGATCTTTAAATACATCCGCGAGGAGATTGACATCGAACTTAACACTAGGAGAGATGTACGCTACACCCAGAGTGAAATTCAAGCCAGACATCAATCTGACCAGCAGCAGCTCACAGCCATCTAAAACTGGAGCAGGAAGCGTATGGAAGCGTAGCGAGTCACTGACGATGATGGCCAAGCCCCCACCATGAACACGCGGGAGATCTGAGCGAATGATTTTATAACCCGAAAATTTCAGTTTTGTATTAGGCTGCAGCCATGTTTCCGTGACCATGGCAACGTCAACGTTATTGGTAAAAAGAAAATGATGAAATTCAGAACTTTTATTATTTATACTTGTGGCGTTCCACAAGCAAATCTTAAGCGGCTTAATGAGTGGAGGCATTTCAAATACCCTCGGCCGCCTCAACAAACGCCTGCAGTCTGCTGAGACCATCTGAACAGGTGGCCAACTTCTTATTCAAGTCTCTAATAACTGAGAGCATTGTTTTAATATTCACCAGCTGATTAAGTTTCCTAATTTCAGAAACAAGGCAGTTAATATTGGCCACGTCCTCCGACGCAGCAGAGCGCACATTACTACGGGAATTACTCAACGCTTCAAGGTACGTTTTCGGAGGTAAATATTGTGTAGGTTTATTTACCTTAGAAGCAACCGGTGTATCCGGAAGCATAGGCAAAGGAGTATTTACAATTGAGGAGGAAGGAAGAGCGTGCAAGTTTTTGCTGTTAACATGCGGGTTGTTTGCCAGTCCAGAGGATCGATTCAAGGCCGTCCGCTTCTCAAGAAACCTCAGATACGACGGGCATTGGGAAAAGCTAGCCGGATGATCCCCGGAACAATTTATGCACTTGGCCGGAGAGCTAGGATCCTTCTTGCAGCTTGCTGTTATATGGTTCTCAGCACATTTCACACAACGAGGTCTCTTATAGCAATTCGTTGAGGTATGGCCAAAGGCCTGACAGCGATAGCATTGTAATACAATTTTTCTATTAATGTATTTATCCCAGTATATCCTTGAGTAGAATAGAAATCTGATTTTGCGTAGTTGAGACAAAGAGAATTTAGCGCTGAGATTGATTTTGTAAGTAGCATAAAGGCTGTTTTCGTCGTTCAACATCGTACACGAATTGATTTCTATGCCGAGTTTCCTCAGTGCTTCTGTGATCGTAAGGTTAGGGATGTTTGGTAGACCCTTTAACGTGACCGTGGTCGTTTTCTCCTCCGGTAGAGAGTAGGTGTGAAAAGCGTACTTGCTTGCGATTGCGAACTTCTTGAAGGCTGTATAATCATCGAGTTTTAGGAACTGAATTTTCACCTGATTACCGAGATATTTGACATGAAAATTCTCTCCGACATCCGTCTTAAGTGACTCGATAAAAGTTGCGTAATTTGATATCTTCGCAGCGAGATAAATAGGAGGGGGTTTCCTATCCGTTTTTGGTTTAACACGATCTTGAATCGCCTCATCACTAGCTTGCTGTGCATGCACACGATTGCCCTCGGGATCGGAAGCATGCGGTCCCGAGCAGGACCCCCCGTCCCCGTCAATCAGGTCAACCGCATCCGCCAGGGATTGAAAGCGATTAATGGTGGTAAATTTACCTTGAGTATAGGTGTCGGTATCCACAATGCGAGGAAGTTTATCAGATCCCGTAGGCGCAGACAGCGCCCCGTCGTCAAGAGCCTTTCGCTTAAGCGAAGATTTTGCAGGCAGCCTACCCTCCAAGTTGGAGGGGTGTCCAGGCGAAGTATCCAGGTTCTCCTCCACACCGATGCAGCGGCTGGAAGCCACAGAGGGCGGGAAAGCCACCGCCCGCACAGCAGAGTCGCACAGAGAGCACCAGCCTCAAGAACAGAACGTGACGCAGCGAACCAATCTATGCCCCACCGCAGTATCCCTGAAGAACCTCGCGAAGACATCTCTCTATATATAGGGATCGATGTTGAATCTTAAATACGGGTCACGGGCTCGGCGATGCGCCGCATATTGAGCGCGAGCCGTACTATTCCCGGCGCGCAAGCCCACGCTGTCGTGCCGCGCCGCACGGTCTCCGTCATATGTTCATAGCGGACAGCAAGGGCCTATTGCACAATAATTTCCAATTAATAATATTAGTGAAAAACAAAGCTCTTTCACTAATATTATTAACTTGTAAATTATTGTGCAATAGGCCCCTACCGCCACATAATTTATAGAGCAAAACGAGATAACAGAAAAATGATGATTTCTTATAATTAAATAGCTATTGTTAAATAATATTTTAAGTAAATATTAATATTAAATAAATGTTCTTTAAAATTATTATAGGTAAATAAATAATTATTGTAAAATAAATATTAAATTAATGTCAAATAAATGTTAAATATACGTTTTCTTTAAATCATTATTGCAAATAAATAATTAATATAAAATAAATATTAAATTAATGTCAAATAAATGTTAAATAAATGTTTTTTCAAATTATTGTTACAAATAAATAATCAATATTACATAAATATTATATTATTGCCGAATAAATGTTGAATAAATGTTTTTTAAAATAATTATATTGTAAATGAATAATTTATCAAATTAAATTTCTTATACGCTGGCGAAGTAAATGTGTTTCATCGTGTTTGAATAATTTATGTAAAATAAATATCAAATAATGTTTAATAAATGTTAAATACATGTTTTTTCAAATTATTATTGCAAATGAATAATTAATATAAAATAAATATTAAATTAATGTTTAATAAATGTTAAATAAATGTTTTTTAAAATTATTATTGCAAATAATTAATCAATATAACACAAATATTAAATTAATGTTGAATAAATGTTAAATAAATGTTTTTTTAAATCATTATTGTAAGTGAATAATTTATGCCATAATACGGATTTTACGATTCTAGTAATAAATGACTCCTGTCGATCCTTAAATGAATTATATGAATTCAGTACTTCAGGCGTTTGCCGCCTCAGTGTTGAATCTCATCTATACCAGTACTTAAGTACTAGACCAAGTAATGAATTACTAGGAAAACTACTTACTCATTCTATCAGTACTTCACGTCTAAGCTCAACTACTAGAATCTCTAATACTTCAGTACTTTTTTACTATATAAGCAAATACTGCAGTACTTGTATCAGTACTTCGAATCCCGGAAGAACTACTAATACTACTAGATATTACTCATTTGCCAGTAGTTAAAATACTGACTAAATACAAGAATAAAATACTAATCGCCAGTAAAAAATCACTAGACTCAGTAATAAATTACTGACCAACCAGTAATACTTTTCTGTAAGGAGTTTATTTACTATATTCTATTAGAAACTCACGTTACAAAATACTTGGGATTCTGGCTTGAGATTCTGGGATACTTGGCTTTCAAACGATTCAATTTATATCATTGATATACGATAGAAAACGAATCGATTTGCTGCCGTACAGAAGATGATAAGTTGTACGTCGGAAAATCCTGATAAGAAACGATAAATGTGTCGGTTCGGTTAAGTTGTATAAATATCGACGAGATGTCTATCGTTTTAACCTTATAAAAACATATGCAAAGTAGAGGGCTTTCAAACGATTCAATTTATATCATTGATATACAATAGAAAACGAACCGATTTGCTGTCGTAAAGAAGATGATAAGTTGTATGTCAGATAATTCTGATAAGAAACGATAGGATGTATCGGTTCGGTTAAGTCGTATAAATATCGACAAGATGTCTATCGTTTTAACCTTATAAAAACATATGCAAAGTAGAGGGCTTTCAAACGATTCAATTTATATCATTGATATACGATAGAAAACGAACCGATTTGCTGTCGTAAAGAAGATGATAAGTTGTTGTTAGAGTAAGTCAGACATATTTTTCTTCACTTTTCTTTGTGCGCATGTGCGCCACACACGGAGCTTCCGTTTACCGGCCTGCATGCCGTGCGCCGAGCAGTCGCTCACATACCAAGCTACGAGTTGGATGTGCTAAGCTTTAATAAAACGTATTCTCTTTGTCAGCATAAGTAATCCCGAGTATACTTTACTGACTTCTTTCCTCGACTCCTTCTCTCAAGCGAAATATACCAGGGTACATCAACAGGTTATGGGCCCAGTCGCGTAGTATTTCGGAGATTGAGAGAAAGGTTGAGCGGAGGCGAGAACCGGTACGCGTCGCGTGGTCGCGAGGAGGCGGCCATTGTGTGTGCAAGACAGTTTTTCCCGCGAAATTCGTGAACGAGCTAAGGAACGCGAATCGTGAAAAATGTCGAGTGAATTGTCGGCGAGGCACGTCCAGAAGTTTGACGGAACGAACTTTCTCGGCTGGAAGTTTCAAGTTACGCAGATCTTCTTAGCAAACGACGTACTGAACGTCGTGAACGGGGATCGAGTAGAGCCGCGTGACCGAGCGACGGCGGAAGGAAAAGCGTGGGTCAAGGACAACGCGAAGGCCATGTTTTTCATCTCGTCGTCGATGGAATATTCCCAGCTCGAGCCTCTTCTGACCTGTGTCACTGCAAAGGAGATGTGGGACAAATTGAGGACGATTCACGCACAGAAATCGGCGTCGAACAGGCTGATGTTGACACAAAGATTTCCACGAGTATCGTATGGGCCCGACAGACACGGTCGTACAGCACGTGGCGAGGGTTCAAAATATGGCGACGCAACTCATGGATCTTGGAGAGAATTTGTCGGACGTGACTATCATGGCAAAGGTGTTGGCGAGCCTAACGGCGAAGTTCTCAGCTTTTCAGACTGCATGGGACAGTGTTGAGCCAGCGAGGCAAACAATCGAAAATCTACAGGAACGTCTGCTTCGAGAGGAAAGCCGATTAAGTGCCGACGCGGGAGTAGTAACGGCTTTTGCTGCGGTGAAGGTCACGAAATCATCGAGTGGTGAGGACTCAAAAACTAAGAAGAAAAAGAAGAAGAAAGAAAAGAAAGACATCGAGTGCTTCGTTTGCCAAACAAAAAGGACATTTCGCGCGTGAGTGCCCCGAACGCAAACAAAAGAAAGGTGATCACGACGGTGACGGTCAGAAAGTTGCTTTCGTTGCGGTGAGCTCGAGTGCGTGCGATAAAAGCGGACAAGCCGAACACGATCGGTACAGGGGGCCAGACGGCGCACAGCGACGCGCGGTACTTGCAGTCGATCAAGGCGATATCTGGTATATCGACAGTGGGTGCTCAAAACACATCACGTTCCGAAGAGACTGGTTCGCGGAGTTCCGTCCGAAGAGAGATGGCGACACGATATTGCTCGGCGATAACGGAGAGTGTGTTGTGACCGGTGAAGGAACGGTGATCGTGGACAGACTGATAGACGGCGTGTGGAGCGAAGCTCGGATTGAACACGTGTTGTATGTCCCGAGTGTCAGGAAAAATCTGTTTTCTGTGGGGATGTGCACAGTGCGCGGGTACTCAGTCGTATTTCGAGAGGATGATGCGCTGATAATACGCGGCAACGAGATTCTCGCGACCGGAGTCAAGCAGTCGAACGGAATTTGTAGGTTGCTGTTTCGAGTCAGAGTTCAACAAAGTGCGGACGAGGCTAACGTGTCAACAACGAGTTTGAAGGGCTGGCACGAGCGTCTCGGGCATTTGAACAAACGTGCGTTGTCCGTGCTAGTGTCGAGCGGCGTGGTAAACGGAGTGAAGGTGAAAGACAAACGAGATTTCTTCTGTGACGCGTGCAGACTGGGGAAAACTCACAGACTACCGTTTAAGAAAGTTGTCGATCGTGTGAGTTGGGAACCGGGCGAGTACGTCCATAGCGATGTGTGCGGGCCTATGTCGCAAGAATCAATCGGCGGCGCGAGATTCTTCGTGTTATACAAGGACGATGCCTCGGGCTTTAGACAGGTGTTCTTTGTGAAACACAAATCGGATGTTTTCGAGAGCTTCAAGATCGTTGAGCGCGCGTTGGCGAACAAATTCGGTCGCGCGATGAAAGTTCTAAAAACCGACAATGGACTTGAATACTGCAACGAAACAATGCGTAACTACATGCAGTCGCGCGGGATAAAACACGAGACGACGGCTCCGTATACTCCCGAGCAGAATGGGAGAGCCGAGCGGGACAATCGGACGGTAGTGGAGTGCGCGCGTACAATGTTACACGCGAAACAACTCGGGATTTCGTTCTGGGCGGAAGCAATTAATACCGCGGTGTATTTGCTCAATCGAGTTTCGGTAACTGGAGAGGATGACGGCAAGACGCCTTATGAGGTTTGGACCGGGAAAAAGCCTGATCTTGGTCACGTGCGAGCGTTCGGCGAGGAAGGCTACGAACACGTGCCGAAGCAGTTCACCCGAAAGTTTGATGCCAGAGCGAAGAAGGTAATCCTCGTAGGATACGACGGAGACTCGTCAAACTACCGGCTATATCATCCGGATACGAAGAAAATAACAGTGTCAAGAAATGTGATCTTTCGCAAGAGTGCCAATGGAGACGCGTGCTCGAGTGACGCAAGCGACGAAGAAGAGTGGATGGGGAGAAGAGACGAAGAGCAGCTGGCCGAGCCGAGGGAAGAAGAAGGAGAACCACGAGACGGTAATGCAGAGCAGGAAGCCGACAACAGGGATGCCGAGGCAGAACCACCGGTCGGTGATGGCGAGTTACCGCCGGACGATAATGCAGAGGCTGTTCAACGCAACGAAGATCCACCTGTAGTGCCTGCTAACCAAGGTCGTGTGTTGAGAGATCGAGCGCTGCTCCAGAAACCGAGATGGCTGGTCGACTACGATGAGGCCAATTTTGCCGAGTACAACGCGCCGCAAAATTACGAGGAGGCGGTAAGTGGGCCTGACGCTAATCAGTGGCTCGAAGCCATCAAAGAAGAGCTAAAGGCACACGAGATAAATGGTACTTGGGAAATTGTGCCAAGAGATCAGACGAAAAGGACAATCGACTCCAAATGGGTGTTCAAAGTCAGTCAAGGGTCGGATGGAAGCGTGCACCGATACAAGGCAAGGCTGTGTGCAAGAGGATTTCTTCAGGAAAAGGGCGTGGACTATACGGAAACTTTCTCGCCCGTCGTTCGCTACGACTCGCTGCGAGTGGTGTTGGCAATAGTCACTCAAGAAGATCTCGAGATGGTGCAATTCGATGTGCGCACCGCATTTCTATACGGCGACCTCAAGGAAGAAATTCACATGAAGATACCGGTGGGTTTGAAAGTCGGACAAAATACGAGTGAAGTTGTGTGTAGATTAAGAAAGTCACTGTACGGCCTGAAACAGGCGCCGCGATGCTGGAATCGCAAATTCTGTGATTTTCTGAAACGGTACAAGTTTGTACAAATCGATGCAGACAAGTGCATTTTCTATAGTAACTTTAAGGGTTGTGTAATATATCTTGTGTTGTTCGTGGATGATGGACTTGTAGCGTGCAAGTCGCGAGCCGCGCTAGACGGAGTACTTAAAAATTTGAGAAGCGAATTCGAGATTACAATTGGCAGTTGTAATAATTTTGCCGGGCTGCAAATAATTCGAGATCGTGCCAAGAAAACGATGTTTCTACACCAAGGCGCGTACACGCGAAAAATTCTTGAGCGTTTTCAAATGAGTCAGGCTAAAGCGTTGTCGGTTCCTGCGGATCCAAATATCGCACTGCAGCCTGTAGAGTCAGATGAGGAAAAATTGTGCAATGCGCCATACCGCGAGGCAGTGGGATCACTTATGTTTCTCGCAACTGTGTCGAGGCCGGATATAGCGTTCGCTGTAAACACCGCGAGTAAATTCTTAAACAAACCGAGCGAGAATCACTGGCGTGCGGTTAAACGTATTTTCGCGTTTCTAGTCGGAACCAAAGACGCAGGTATAATGTATCGAAGCGGCGGAAGCGAGGCACAGCTGATTGGTTACTCGGACGCGGATTATGCGAGCGATCTCGAAACAAGACGCTCAACTACGGGCTACCTGTTCAGTTTGGCGAACGGCCCAGTGACATGAGCCTCTCAGAGACAAAAGTTGGTGGTTCTGAGCACAACGGAAGCGGAATATGTCGCCGCATCAGCTGCGGCGAAAGAGGCTGTATGGCTCAGAAGACTGTTGGCCGGCATCGGACATCAATGCGAACAAGCGACGGTATTGTTTGTTGATAACCAGAGCACAATTCGCCTGGCTAAAAATCGCGAGTTCCATAAGAGAACTAAGCACATTGACGTCCGATACCACCAGCTGCGTAAAGTATCAGAGGCGGGAATATTGCGCGTCGTTTATACGCCTTCAGAAACTCAACGTGCGGATATTTTTACAAAGGCGTTGCCGCGAAACCGTTTCTTATGTCATAGCGAGAGCATTGGACTGTGTGAATATAAGAATGAGAAAAATATTTAGACGGCGGAAGTGTTAGAGTAAGTCAGACATATTTTTCTTCACTTTTCTTTGTGCGCATGTGCGCCACACACGGAGCTTCCGTTTACCAGCCTGCGTGCCGTGCGCCGAGCAGTCGCTCACATACCAAGCTACGAGTTGGATGTGCTAAGCTTTAATAAAACGTATTCTCTTTGTCAGCATAAGTAATCCCGAGTATAATTTACTGACTTCTTTCCTCGACTCCTTCTCTCAAGCGAAATATACCAGGGTACATCAACAGTTGTATGTCAGATAATTGTGATAAGAAACGATAGATGTATCGGTTCGGTTAAGTCGTATAAATATCGATGAGATGTCTATCATTTTATTCTTATATATCCGTATTAATGCATGCGGCAAAATTATTACCATAAATAACGATATATATTATATCGTGTATATACTATTGATTAAGACGGGCAATAATTGTACATATAGAAAACGATTCATAACTATAAAATTTGTATAGTTATTTTCTTATTCGGATCGAAAACGATAGAAACCGATTCGATTCGATTAATGTTTTATCTCTCTTCTGAATATGCAACGATAGAACCGATAAGATACGATTAAAAACGATACAGATATCTGTATATATAGCCGTTTTTAATCGTTTTCTATCGGAGATGGTTACAAGGGAAGTATTGTATAATGTAAGTTTTACAACACTTATTGTATCACGCATTTTAACGAGTTGAAAAACCAAATCTTGAATCGATAGCGATGAACCAATAGTTGACTGCAGGAGTCGTTTAATATCAGCACGTTTTTCAATTAACGTTGTCCATGTTGCGTGTGGTAACACTATTTGATTTCATCGATTATCACCAAGAATTAATTCCACACAGGATGTAGGTCCCACGTTGATTCCCAGTTCCAAATATTTGTAAGATGTGGGTGTTAAGGGAAATATTCTTCGCATGATACGCGGCGTATTACGAGGTTTATCAAAACTGAAAAAATACAATTATATATGTAAAAGTATGTGTACAATTATATATAAAGAATTTGCGGTACTTACTTATTATGCTCTTTCTTGCGCGACTCGTCTCCAATCGGAACGTAATATTTAGCACCGGCAGTGTCCATTATATTGTTGTGCCGTAACCGGGAGTTGGTGCTCGGGGTCGGCACAGGATTCGAAGATTCCGGTTTGGAGGGAGATGAGCACGGCGGGGTGTTCACAAAACGACACTTTGTTATATTTACAAATAACTTTAATTAAAAGCTTGGTTTGACAACTTATATCGGTCTTGATTTCTTTATCTAACTCCCGAGTTTATTCTGAGGTCGATTATTATAAACTGTGTCCGCACGTTTGTTACAATTATTGACGACCGACTGCCCGCTCGATCTTCCGAATCGGCGGTATTTATAAGGTCGGCACGACGTTCTGTTGCTAACTCCGGGGCTCCCGAGTTAGCGTTGACTTTTCGTCGTCAGCGCTCTGTGCTGACCTTCGCATCAGCGCTTTCGGTAGACCTGGAGTCGGACGCTCTGGGTTCCGGTGTCGGTTTGCATCGGATGATCGTCGTCCGATGCAAACGTCAGGTTTTTGGCGGATTTCATATTCGACTTCCGTTGCTAGGTTCGGATTACTTATAGGTTACATAATTAATACTTATTGCGTTGTGCGCTCACAACATCCCTTCCCTCGCGGAAAAAGAAAAACTGAGGATTACGAAGTTTTTCGTTATTATTTCTGCGCGTATTTCTTTTTCCTGAGAGGTTACAATCTAAATATCTTATTTCCAATCTGTACGCTACGGTTTCATCCTTTAAATGTTTAATGGTTTCTTCTTTTCTTTATTATGTAAATGATTACAATTATAGTGCCTACTACGATTATAGTTATTGTTGCAGAACCTACGGGATATACAATGTTCTTGTTCGCAAAAATACTTGGTTGGTTATTTTCCACTTCTTTTCTGATTTCATCTAAACTTAAACTTAATTTTATTAATTCCGACGGGTCTCCAATTATCGGTTCTAAGTTTATTTCTCTTTCGGACTCTAATTTGTTGTTTATAATTATACTCTTTTCTATGGTATTAGTTACATTGAATTCTGGTAAATACATTTGTACATATTTAGTATCAATACGGTTTTTTGTTTCTAAAGTTATGTCTGGTGTAGTTAATTTACAGTTATTACGCAATGTTATTTTTCCGGTTCTTTTTATTTTAATTTTATCTTCTGGGAATTCGTTACATTGAATTATTATTTCTGATGCTTTCGGAGTGGAATATAACCATGTTTGAGGTTCGGTTAATGTTATCCAAAATGTTACATTTGATAGGATGTGACGTTGTCTACGGTTTTCTATATATCTAGGCGCTCTTACAAAAAGTTGCACCTCGCTTGGTGCATTCGCTGTTATGAAATACAAAGGGGAATTTTGCTCGCATATAAATTTGGTATTTTCTCGTATACATTTATTTAGGTCACTTTCTTTTAATATCAAATAATTATGGTTTTCTCTGTTTATTCCTACTAGGGTGTGTGAGGGTTCTAAAAGTGTAAATACATTATGGTTGTTGTGAATTGGAACGGGTGTAATTTTTATTATTTCATATACCGGATAGGCTACTATAGGGAACGCGAAAATAGTATATACGTTCGAATTTTCGTAATACGCACTTACGCTTACATATTTTTCGATAGTGTTCCAATTCTTTGTTTGGATTTTAAAAGGGAAGTGTAATCCTCCTGTTAAGTGTGAGGTTGCTTTTTGTAATTCTATGATTATATTTTCTATTGGCAGTACTCTTGTAAGCAAAATGTTATTTTTCGTATATGTTAGATAGTCTGTAATGTCATTTATGTCTGTCGTGAGGTCAGATAGGATGGTGGTTATTATCAGCAGTTGTTCTTCTATTTCCTCTTGATGTATGAATTTGTCTTGCAATTTCCTCGTAACATTTGCCAGTAAATTTTCGTTATTTGAAAGTGTTTTCTCCAATTTTTCTATGTGGCCTATTGTTGAATTGATGATTTTCAGCTGGTTTTTTGCTGCGTGTTGTAATGTTTGTTGCTGATTATTTAGCATCTGTAATTGTTCGTTTATAATTTTTGAGTCTTCTGCATCCATGGTGCCAAATAACGTTTTGCTTATCTGGCCGACGGCATCGACTAGGCCTCGTTTATTAACAGGTGATTTGTACATTATATTTAGATGTTCTAAGGTACGTGTCGTCTTGTCGTTTTCCTTTTTAGTTATTTGGAGAGCCTTCTGACATGTATTTTTTATATTACCCAAAGCATGATTGCAAAGTTCCTCGGTTTGTTTTATGTATTTTTGTAGCTGTTGGTGTCTAATGCTTATTGCGGTTACGTCTATTCGCATTGCTAATTTCCATGTAGTTTTCGTTTGCTGCAGGTGTCCTATCTTCTCAAAGTAGATACCGGGCTCGTTGCTAAACGGTGTTATTTCATACGGTGGTATGGGTTGCGCTCCTGTTGCGAGGTATTGATAAAGAACGAGCATCCTGTAATCAGAAGGTGCATGCAGTTTCTTTTTTTATCTCGTTCTCTTCTGATAATTTAATGGTGGTCGTCTTAGATTCTGCTGTCTCGCAATTTTATTTATCTCTTTTGTCTTGGTGAGTTTTATTCGCCTCAGTCTGAACCTGTCGGTTGTGCCGTTCAGTTTACCGTCTGACTCTATTAACAGCTATATAAAAAAAATAATGCCTCCGACGGGATCGGAAGTACCAATGTGGTTCGAGCGCGACTTTGAGATAGAACTTGAGGTCGAGGAGCCTCAGTTGGCAGTGTTCCCTTTGGAACCTCTTCGCGCTTGGTTTATGCGGCATGAATTTGAACCAGACGGTGGTTTTATCCTCCCTTGGCCTATTCGTGGTCCTGGTCGGGCTGTGCAGGGAATTCTCGCAGCTCGACAAGCACGGGAGGAACGGCGACGTTTTATGGCTGTTATGCGGGGTCGGCGTTTTCCCATTGACGATGGTCGGGTGATGCGCCCCCCTCGCCTTGATTTACCAGTCGGGGTAGGACATGGACGTCCCCTCCTCCAGGACTGAGGTAGGATTGTTTTTATTTTGTTTTTTATTGTTTGTTCTTTATTATTTTTGGGGAACGCTTTTGTTTAATTTTCTTTGTATCTCTTCTCTTTTTATTTTATGCTTTTAGTCTTCTATGAATGCTTTTAGACGGTTCGCGTGTACGCGTAACGTTTTACGTCCCTTTTTGATTTCGTAATTTACCTCATTAATTTTTTCCATTATTATGTACGGTCCGATCCACTGTGTTTCTAACTTCTTTGATCTCCCTCGCCGAACCGTTTCATCAAATAATAAAACTTGGTCTCCTACTTTAAATGTTTCTATTTTCGTCTTTTTGTCGTATTGATGTTTTGCTTTCAGTTTCTCTTGTTTCGTGTGTAATCTAGCTATTTCGTTAGTCGCGCGTATCCTTTCTCGAAGTTCTTGCGCGTAATTATCGTACGTATACGTTAGTTTTGGGGGCTTTGTTAAGGCTGTAGGTAAAATAGCTTGGTGACCGTACACTAACTCGAACGGTGTAAACCCTGTTGTGGTATGGGGGGTTGTATTGTATGTAAACATCGCGTAAGGCAGCCATTCATCCCAATCTGTTTGATCTTCATTTATATAATGTCTCAGATATTCGGCTAATGTGCGATGTGATCGCTCCAATGCTCCGTTGCTTTCTGGATGGTAGGCTGTTGTTTGCATTTTTTCAATTTTTAATAATTTACATACGTTTTTAAACATTTCACTCGTAAAGTTTGTGCCTTGATCCGTGAGTATTTTCTCCGGTATTCCGTGTTCCAACACGATTTTAATAATAAAAGCTTTTGCGACCGTGGCTGCTTCTTGATTTTCTATTGCAATTGCCTTACTGAATTTTGTTAAATTATCTTGAAATGTTAAAACGTATTTATTCCCGTTATTTGTAATAGTCAATGGTCCTACAATGTCGAGGGCGCATTTTTCGAACGGTCTTTGTGGAGTATCCGTGATTATTAAAGGCATTCTCGTTTTTCTGCTCAGTTTATTCTTCTGGCAGTATTCACATTTATTTATATACTCTTCGACGTCCTTAGTAATTCCATTCCAATTGTGAATTAATCGGATTCGATTTAGAGTTCTTGTGACTCCCTGGTGCCCTCCCATAGGTGAGTCGTGATATTCGTGTAATATTTGCATCTTATCTTCTTCCGAGTATTCTCTCGGTGTTTCCTCTTGATGAACGTTGTAGACATGTGCGTCTTCCGCTATCGGGTTTCGGCTTAGTGCGTCAGCATTTGCATTCATTTTTCCTGCCTTATGAATGATCGTGTAGTCGTATTCTTCCAGCTTGAGTCTCCATCTTATTAATCTCGAGCCGGGATCTTTTACGTTAAATAACCATATTAATGGTCTATGATCTGTAATTATTTTAAATTTTGTTCCATATACGTATGGTCGGAAATGCTTTACGGCCCATACGATAGCTAATAATTCCTTTTCCGTTGTATTATAATTTTGTTCCGCCTTGTTCAGTACTCTACTGGCGTAAGCTATCGGCCTATCTTGTCCTACTGTCCCTTGTGATAATACGGCTCCGATTGCATAGTCGGATGCGTCTGTAGTTACCAAGAACTCCTGGTTAAAATCTGGGTAATTTAATATAGGTGCAGTAGTAAGTTTTTCCTTTAGTGTTTCGAACGCCATTTGTTGCTCGGCTGTCCAAATAAATTTTTCTCCCTTTTTCAATAATTTTGTTAAGGGTTTTGCTATTTTAGAAAAGTTTTCAATAAATTTTCGGTAATATCCAGCGAATCCGAGAAACGTCTGGACATCTTTTGGTCGTGTGGGCGTTTTACATTTTATCACTGCTTGTATGTTGGCAGGGTCTGGTAGTATTCCGTTTTCCGAAATAATGTGCCCTAAATATAGTACCTCTTTACGCAAAAATTCGCACTTATCGGGTTGAAGTTTCAAACGATATTTTCTAAATCGCTCTAGAACTTCGATTAGACGTTTGTTGTGTTCGGCTAACGTTGCTCCGAAAACTACAACATCGTCGAGGTATACGAGGCATTTAATACCTTCTAAACCCATTAATACCGCTATTATTGCGCGCTGAAAAGTCCTTGGCGCGTTTTTGAGACCGAAAGGCATTCGGTTAAATTCGTAGTGTCCATTGGGTGTAGAAAATGCTGTCTTCCTTTTATCCTTCTCGAGCATCGGTATCTGATGGTACCCGGATGCGAGGTCTAAAGTTGAAAAGTATTTTGCCCTTCCTAATTTGTCGTGTATTTCTGCAATGTTAGGCAATGGGAACGAGTCTCCTATTGTCAGGTCGTTAAGCTTTCTGAAATCGATGACAATTCGTAATTTTATTTTTCCTGAAACGTCAGGTTTTTTTGGTACTACTAATATTGGAGAATTCCACGGGCTTGTACTAGGGCGGATAATTTCATCCTCTAGCATCTTGTTAATTTGTCTATTTATTTCCTCCTTATGCTTCTCTGGTAAGCGATAAGGTCGGACGCTCACCGGCGCGCTATCTGCTCGCGTCGGGATCTCGTGTTTCACCGCCGGGGTACACGTTAGTTTATCGCTTTCTAAATGGAATACATCGTTAAAATCATTGCATATGTGCTCTAACGCCTTTCTTTCTTCATCATTTAAATGATCCATTCTTAATTTATTGCGTAATTTTTCGCGTCGTTCTGTAATTGATTCGCGCTCGTTAGTCGCGTGTAAAGTGAATACGTCAGCTGTGTCGTTCACCTCTTCTAGAGTTACACGCGGTGAGTATATCTCCACTGGCTTCTCGGTGACGTTTATTATGCTTATCGGGCAAACAAAATTTACAGGTTTTACCATGCAATGCCCAATGAAAATTCCTGGAATAGGTTGTTCACGTTCCACAATGCCTATTCTATTTCGGTCTGCAATCGCTTGTACAATCGTTTCACTGCGGGGCGGTAATATTACCTTTTTATATGGTCGGAGCTGAAGATTTACTCCGCCGATTCTCAATACATTCTTTCCATGGAGACAGTCAGCTCGGTGCTTTTTGATAAAGTCGATTCCCAGTATTCCTTCATATTCCATCGGGAAGTCGTTGTTTACCACGTACATCGTGTGGCGTATGAATTTCTTTCCCAAGTTTATTGTGGCTTTTATTTTGCCAAGGGTATACAGCTGGTGTCCTGTTATCCCTGTCAGCGCGAGTTTTTTCTCACGCATTTGTGTATCGCCCTTCAGGTTACCTATTTTGATAAAGGTGAGGGCTGCTCCGGAATGAAGTAAAAAATTTATTTTTCCCGTTTTGGCTTCTTCCACCGGGAGTGTTACTAGGTCGAGATTATAATTTTTATCAGTTTTACTCCTCACTTGAGTAATCTGATACTCGCTCACGGCTCGTGCGGCTCGTGCCTTATTCTTTCTCTGTCTCTTTTCTTCTTTACTGCTACTGCTGCTGCCGCTGCTGCTGCTATACGATATTTCGTCGTCCTTGTCTGACGCATGCTTTCTTGCTCTCGCTGCTGCATTTACCTGTGGCTTTTTATTACCATCAGTTTTCAATTGGCGTGCCCTTTCTTTTTCGGGTCGGCCATTTAACAGCCAACATTCTTCCCGTCTATGCCCTACTTTTTTGCAGTGATTACAATACTTTTCTACGGTATGTATTCCGCTAGGCTTTTCGGCTCTCGGGAGAGAATATCTATTTGCATATCGGCTCGTACGGCATTCTTGTCCCATATGACCAAGCTTTCCGCATTTATGGCACTTTACTCCGACGCTTCGAGTTTGTCGGGCTTGCTCCTGACCGTATTTGCTTCGGTCGGTAGTATATGTCGAGCGCTGAGGAGGTCCTTTTAATTTCTCCTCTGACGTGGCGCCCAAAATCGCCGCTGTGAGGTTGGCGTAATTTCGCGATCGCACGATAGTCTGTATGTCATCGCGGAGTCCTAGCTGGAAATTTTCTAGCGCTAACTCCTGTATCGTATCTAATATCGCTTTTCTTTGCTCGGAAGTATGTCCACGGCCTTCGATCATTGATTGATAAAGTTCCATAGATAATTTATCTACGCGGAGTCCGTATTCTCTCGCGCTTTCGCCTGGCTTTTGCCGGAGCATATTAAATTCTCGCTGAATATGCGTGGTGCTTCGCTTTGCTAAATAGCACATTTCTATTTCCTGCTTTAATTGAGCATAAGAACGTATGTCGCGCGTTTGGAAGTCGTACATCGCCTTTCCCGTTAGTTTTGTGCAAAGTATGGCCTTTAGTAATGACTTTTCTTCTGCGGGATTAATTTCGCTCATCGCATAGGTGCTTGCGTTTAGAAATTTTTGGACCTGACTGCGCGAAGTTCCGTCGATTTCCGGAATCATATCGCGGGCTTCCTTCAATTTAATGTACGTATTCACGGGATCGTGTTGGTTTCTGACGTCTTCCAACGTTCGTCCGTAAGTTATGTCGAATGGTCCGTTACTAGAAGCGCGTGGGACTCTGTGGTCGTCGCGTTCGTAATTCGCGGTCTCTAATCTCCGCATACGATCCTGCATTGATCGGATTTCTTCTAGTAGCTCACCAAGTACGGAATCCTGCATGCCTGGGCATTCTCGCGCAGGTTCCGACGCTCGATGTGGATTATTCGCGGGTGTCCGTTGGTTTACTGACCTTAAACGGTTTATTTCCGCGTCTACTTGCTCGGGCGATACCGGCATTTCGTTTGCGTCCTCGCGGGGTACATTCGTTTGAGCCGCTCTTCCTTGCTGACTCATTTTTCCGGCCGCGGGAATATAATCTTCTTCTTCCGGATCGAATACGCTACTATCGTAGGACGTTAGAGAAAACTCTCCTCTTCCGGAATTATTGCTCGGTGTATTGGCCGATGTGTCTGAACGTGCGTCACTTATTGTCGGGTGCAGTCTGAGTACGTCTCTTTCGTCCGCGTTATTATTCACGTTTTTGTCCTCGTTAATATTATTGTTTTCGTTATTGGGGTTATCTCGGGGACCGTTATTATTTCTGGGTAAAAGACTATCGTCTAGGAAAGCAAATTCGCGCTCTAGTACGACGTTCGGGTGTAAGTCTAATACCGGCGAATCTTCATCCGAGTAATCTAAACTACGTCGGACGCTTTCTGCAATGTCGCGAACGGCTTCCTCTACGATTCGTACGGGGCCTATAGGGCTGACTCTAGGTGTTCGGCGCGTTGGCGCACTTTCGGCTCTATGTAACCACGACGGATTACGGGCGGGGCTATCTCGCGTTTCACCGTCCGACATCTACCGTGCTATAAGCTCTAATTCGCTCGGCGGGACGTGTTTCCGTCCTCTGGCATTTATCGCTTTATAACGCTTTACAATTTTTTATTGCGACTTACATTAGTAAACGCATGTTGTGTGTCGCTGCGCTGGTCGTTGACCGCTGCTTCGTTGCCTGGCTGCTTGGCTGCTTGGCTGGCGAGTCACCGTGTGGTAGGTCGGCGCCTTCTCCGGTGTCGTTGATAACACTCGGGGGCTGCTACCGGGTGCTTCCTTCGCTCTGGATCAGGATTCGGTCGCTCCTCTTAGGGTTGCTTCACCGCTTTCTCACGATCCGCTCTTTTGCAGATGAACACTCTCGATCTGGCCTCTCCTCCAAGGTGACGGAATCCCACCGCTGCCACCAAATTGTTGTGCCGTAACCGGGAGTTGGTGCTCGGGGTCGGCACAGGATTCGAAGATTCCGGTTTGGAGGGAGATGAGCACGGCGGGGTGTTCACAAAACGACACTTTGTTATATTTACAAATAACTTTAATTAAAAGCTTGGTTTGACAACTTATATCGGTCTTGATTTCTTTATCTAACTCCCAAGTTTATTCTGAGGTCGATTATCATAAACTGTGTCCGCACGTTTGTTACAATTATTGACGACCGACTGCCCGCTCGATCTTCCGAATCGGCGGTATTTATAAGGTCGGCACGACGTTCTGTTGCTAACTCCGGGGCTCCCGAGTTAGCGTTGACTTTTCGTCGTCAGCGCTCTGTGCTGACCTTCGCATCAGCGCTTTCGGTAGACCTGGAGTCGGACGCTCTGGGTTCCGGTGTCGGTTTGCATCGGATGATCGTCGTCCGATGCAAACGTCAGGTTTTTGGCGGATTTCATATTCGACTTCCGTTGCTAGGTTCGGATTACTTATAGGTTACATAATTAATACTTATTGCGTTGTGCGCTCACAACAATATCTGGAGGTTGTTTGCTGAGCGTTTTGATGCCACAATGTGCTTGAACCGTTTTAGACTCTCGACTAAGCGTTAGAATCCTCCGCGATAATTTATACACTCGTAAAACTGCAAATATTGCATTAATGCCGATGATGTACGGCTGCAGACATGCATGATGGCAAAAGTCCAATTTAGATACAATTTCAATTTTTGCAGTTTTGCGTAAGTCAATGGCACGATACCGTTTTCATGGGCAGTCATCGCGTCTCGCGATGATTTCATTAAACGTGTGCAAAACTGCAAAATCCTGCAATTCATAAGTCAAGCGCCGATGTACGGCTGCTGCGGACATGCATGTCGACGAATCCACTTTAGATATAATTTCAATTTTTGCAATTTCGCGTAAGCTAATATGGTATAATATCGTTTACAAGGGCAGTCGACGTGTCTCACGATGATTTCATCGCACGTGCAAAACTACAAATCTTACATTTTTCAGACAGTGCTGATGTACAGCTGCTGCACTCATACAGATTAAATTCGCATAAGTCAAGATGACAGAAAAAATGATACAATTTTCAAGAACATGTCGCGACGCGTCTCGCGATGGCTTCATCAAATGTGTGCAAAATCTTGCATTTTTGAATAGTGTCAATGTACGGATGCTGAGGTCATGGGACGCGTCATTAGTGCGGGGATATAAAATGAAGAGGTCTGAGGATACACTCAGTAGTCGAGGACTAGAAGTCATGAGTTCACCAAATTACATGTAAAGTAAAAAATTGATATCGCACCTCTTAAAGAAAATGGAAGTTGAAGTCGATGGAGAAGAAGAAGAAATGTCTGATAAAGATGCAATTCTTTCGGATGATTCATGTTTCGAAAGCGATATGGAGGAAAATGTAACAGAAGTAATACATCGATTTTTAAATCAAGCTGAAGTTAATACCTTATACGATTTAAAAAAGATGTGCTGCATATATTTCTATTATACACCCGATCATGCAAAGTTTTGCTTATCATGTATTGTAAGAATAAGTGGACTATTTTCACGCCTTCGCGCCGTTCGAAAACATGACACTGGTACATATATGCTCATCGATGGTTTATTCTGTTCGGAATGTAGAGGTCCGTTGTATCAAATAATGCCATGTAATCTGTGGAGAGGCCTGCACTTGGACACGGTACATTTGGACACAGTTTATTTGGACACGGTCACTTGGACACGATCTATTGGACATCGTTCGTTTGAACACCGTTCATTTGGACACCGTTTATATGGACACCGTTCATTTGGACACAAAAATACGCGACCTGTGCACTTGGACACGAGAATGCGCGAAATGTTCACTTGGACACGAAAATGCGCGGCCTGTGCAGTTGGACACGAGAACACGCGACTTGTGCACTTGGACACGAAAATGAACGACCTGTGCACTTGGACACGAGAATACGCGACCTGTTCACTTGGACACAAAAATGCGCGACCTGTTCACTGGGACACGAAAATGCGCGGCCTGTGCAGTTGGACACGAAAATGCAAAATAACTTTCGATGATAAATATGTCGCAGCCACATGGTGTACACACACACACACACACACACACACACACACACACACACACACACACACACACACACACACACACACACACACACACACACACACACACGCGGGGGGGTGCAAGGGGGGCCTTCGGCCCCCCTCCCGCACCCCCTCCGCCGGTAGGCAGGGTGGACCTCGCTTAATATCTCGTGTCCAACTCCACAGGCCGCGCATTTTTGTGTCCAAGTGAACAGGTCGCGCATTCTCGTGTCCAAGTGCACAGGTCGTTCATTTTTGTGTCCAACTGCACAGGCCGCGTATTTTCGTGTCCAAGTGAACAGGTCGCGCATTTTCGTGTCCAAGTGAACAGGTCGCGTATTCTCGTGTCCAACTGCACAGGCCGCGCATTCTCGTGTCCAAGTGCACAGGTCGCTCATTTTCGTGTCCAAGTGCACAAGTCGCGTATTTTCGTGTCCAAATGAACGGTGTCCATATAAACGGTGTCCAAATGAACGGTGTCCAAACGAACGGTGTCCAATAGATCGTGTCCAAATGATCGTGTCCAATTGAACGGTGTCCAAATGTACCGTGTCCAAGTGCACCTCTCCCTAATCTGTGTCCTATTTGCACAAAGTGATATAAACTGTTGTGAAAGGCTTATAACAGAAACAGACAAAAAAATATTTTTTAAAAGTGTTTCTTATTGAAAAAAGGTCATTACAATATGGAGCGATTAGAGAAAAATGTGCGGGAGCAATCCACACGAGTAAATTCGGTGGAAGAATATATTGTGTGGGAGCAGCGATGCGACGAGTGTATCAATTTATTAGAAGAGCAAAGTCGAATTAAACGTTCACGATCAGATATCGATGGATTATCGATTGGAAATCGACAGTCGCTGATTTTTCGAATATCGAAGATCGAAGGTTTGAAAAATTCGCTTCGCAGACGCTTTGTACACGCGGGTGCGGGATGTAGCTCGCGAGAAAATGGACTTGTATGGCGAGAGATCGATACGGCTTTCGAAAGTCGCATATTGACTGGTGTGGTTATAAACTATAATCACATCGAACCTCGTCAATTTCTTGAAGATGCTAAAGATATTGTACTTGATCGTGTGCGGAACATCATGCAACGACTTGAAAATGTAAAGATAAATACTATGTTTAATGGTGAATTTGTTGCGGGTGACAAACGCGCGAATATAAATATCGCTACGAGAAACTATGAACTCTTTCGCACGTCTGATCTACATGAGTGGTACGAGCGGCGCGTTATCAAGCCCACCTTAGCATCGCTGGAAGAATTCCAGGAACGTGATAGCGGGTGGGCCTTGTCACATATAATCAATTTGACGGTGAACGTAAACAAGTACAATCCTTTGCATGCGGGGTGTTTTGTGGAAATGCCGCAAGAGATAAAGCTAAAGAGAGCAGTGATCAATGTGCAATCAAAGAACAATGCATGTTTTGCGTTGTCAGTGGTGGCTGCTCTGCATCCAGCTGAAAGACATGTAGAACGGGTAGCCTCATACCCCCATTACACGTCGGTGCTCAATCTTAAAGACATTGAGTTTCCAATGACATTGACTCAAATTAAAAAGTTTGAAAATCTCAACAATATTTCAATCAACGTATACTGCATCGAGAAGGAGAACTCGATTCTTCCAATACGGCTTGCCGATAGTAAGAAGAATAGACACGTCAATTTGCTGTACATGCAGGATCCTCAGGACAACAACGTGGGACATTTCACGTGGATAAAAAATCTATCCTGCCTTGTGAGCTTGCAAGTGAGCAAGAAAAAAGTTAAAAAATACTTTTGCGATCGGTGAGTAAATATTTTTAAAAAAATTATGCAATATATATAATTTTTATATAAAAGATATATTAAAAATTTCATTATTTACAGATGTTTGCACTATTTCCACTCGAGCGAGAAATTGGAAGCCCACACCGTTGACTGTCGGGAGATAAATGACTGCGCGATCACGTTACCGAGCGATAAGGACAAGTGGCTCGCATTCGGCAATTATAACAGGAAAGAGCGGCTTCCTTTTGTCGTATATGCTGACTTAGAATGTGTGTTGACAAAAACGGATAAAAAGGAAATGGAAAAAAATTTATACCAGCATCACAAAGTATTTAGTATCGCGTATTATGTACATTGTTCGTACGACGATTCATTATCCGCATATTACTCTCGTCGTAGTGTAGATTGTGTTTCATGGTTCGCAGAACAACTTAAAAATTTAGCAATACGTGTAAGAACCATTTTATCTACCAACGTCCCCATGGTAAATTTAACGCGCGAAGAATGTGTAAAGTTTCATAGCGCATCGCATTGTCATATATGTGAGAAACCATTCGCGCAAGACGACACCCCAGTACGCGATCAGTGCCATCTGACTGGGCGGTATCGAGGTCCAGCGCATTCAAATTGCAATCTAAATTACAAAGAATCTTTTTGCATTCCCATTGTATTTCATAATTTATCTGGTTATGACTCACATTTCATTATCGAGGAAATTGCCACAGCGTTCGAAGGGGGAATCGAGTTACTTCCGATAACAAAAGAAAAATATATTTCGTTTACCAAAAATGTTCAACTTGCGGAAGACAAATCTGAATCGAGAAATCATATTAAATTACGTTTTATCGATTCGTATAAATTTCTTACGACCAGTCTCGACAAATTGGCATCTTTTCTTAATAAAGATAAGCTCAAAATTTTAAAATTAGAATTTCAAAATTTATTTGAATTATTGACACGAAAGGGTATATTTCCATACGAATACATTGACCGCATCGAAAAATTAGAGGACTCGTGTTTACCATGGCGCGAATCGTTTTACAGTTCTTTGACCGGTGACACTGTATCCGAGCGAGAATACGCGCACGCGGTCAACGTCTGGCAGCGGTTCTCCATTCGAACGCTAGGCGAATATAGCGATCTTTACCCGAAAAGGCCTTTCTAATATTATGTCTATAGTATCATTGTACTATCATTATAATCTTTAGAACCATACTCTCACTATTATTGTTTAATAATCCACTATATTTTATATATATATATATATATATATATATATATATATATATATATATATGTATATATATATATAAAATATAGTGGATTATATATATATACTTTTGTAAAATGTGTCCACCGAGACAATACCGCTATAAACCACATAAGCTTTTGCGGAATTATATTAAACTATACGATAGCATATGCACGCGCGTTATGGGATACAAGCGAAATTCCCATCCCGGTCTCTATTGTCTGACCTGCTACGAGGCTATCGGCCAAGCAGATGCTGTAGATCTGTCTCATGCTCTAATGCGCGGTCCTATTGCTAAGATCGAATGCGCAATATGTAAACAAAACCTGTTGAAAACACGGCGCGCCGTCGCTTGTTCAGAATGTTACTTCACGTTTATGCGATTAGTTACTGTAATGAGAGAAGAAGGTTTTGACCATCAAAAAAATAGAAAGACTTTTCTATGATATTTTAGAAGACAAACTGATGTTGCTTGAGCTGGCCGATACCCCCGATAGCGAATAATTAGAGATTAGATCATTAATTATAATTATGTATAACCACAAATTATGTGTAATCATATATGCATATTTTAGCTTAATTGTAATATTTGAACAATTAAGAAAATATAATATCACCACCGTATTATTCCAAACATATTTTAACTTTATCAAAGGAAGGGATTCGTTCCCTAAGCTTAATCATTAAATGATTTTATATATAAGCGGACCTAGCCGTACAAAGGGCGAAAAACAAAAAAAAAATAATAAAAGCGAAAAATATATATAAAAATGTATAAAATGTAAAATTTCAAAAAATTATGACACATAAGTAAGTATATATTGTTACCGAGAAATGAAGCTTAGCGTAATATTGATATTAAGCCTACCCACCTATGTCCTTCCTCTCATTGGTTTTGACTGTGGTGGACAACATCTTAACATCACATCGGTATCCTTACTGGGAGCGGGAGAATGCAACATCAACCTCCAAACGCCGAACTCCACCAACGTATATATCCAACTACTCCAATTATTCGACTACCATTTCACCGAAGTCCTGCAGTGCAAGGTAGAGATACTTAGAACCATACACCATTGCGGAATGCACTCACACAACTCAGATGTGAAAGGTGGCCTATCCGAATACTTGATGGAAACTACTTACCAACGTTGCTTACACATGTTCACCGAAGGTACATTACCAATTAAAAATTCTGGAGATGTCATCGATCAAATCAAACCAAACAGAACAACCTCATGTAGCGTTATCCTAGCTGGAACAATACGACATGATGGATACTGCAAGGGAGCCCAATATTCAGATCCCTACGGAACTTTGGATGATGTTATAGTTCAAGCTTGTCGTACGAATAACCTTAAAATCTTCCTTTGTGCCTGTCAAACTGGGCTCGGGGAAGATTATTCTAAAATCTGGAACTGTTTGCGATCTTAGCGATGGTTTCTGCCTAGACTCAGAGGATGGAGATTCGTATTGAAAGCCCATGCCTACCTCTTCGTGCAACCTCCATCAATACGATGTGCTGTACGAGGGACCTGCGACAAAAATCACAAATGAAGGAACCGAAATGACCCAGAATTCTCCTGTTGTTTACAGTCTTGTCACAGATGATATTACCTTCGCCCTTACCAAAACCAAAGAACAGCCACTCTGCGGTTACACCTTGGCGCGAACGGAACATCCTAAGCTCTTCATTCTGGAAGCACAGAAAGGAGATATGTTCGCTAAGCGAAGCTCAATACCAGTTAATAATCTGGACATCTTTACCTATGTAAATTCCAAGTTCGTATACGTAGAGAAGCACATTAGACACCAGATGACTTCTCTTTACTACAACGTTATTAAACAACGATGCGAACTTGAGAAACAAGTAATAACTAATACCTTGTCTTTCGCCACTCTTCAACCTGATGAGTTCGCTTATCGGTTGACGAAGGGACCTGGTTACATGGCTGTCACCGCTGGAGAAGCAGTCCACGTGATTAAATGTATACCCGTAGAAGTATTGGTCAGGAAAACAGAGGCTTGTTACATCGAGCTTCCTGTAACGATACGTAACACTTCATATTATTTGACGCCTAAATCAAGAATTCTGACGAAATTCGGAACTCAACGAGAATGCAGTTATGAACTTCCTGAATTATATCGAATTGATGACACTTGGATTCAATTAACGCCTCATCCACATGTCAGACAATCAGCACCACAAAGTCTACAACCGCTTACCGCTCTTTCATGGAAATACCTAACCCCAGGACCACTGGCTGTTAGCGGCATTTATTCCGAAAAGGATCTCGAGAAGCTCCGGGATTACATCACGTTTCCTGCAGAAAAACCAGCCGTGTTAAATTCAATGGCTCGAGGCATGACAGGCCACTCAATGCCAGAAGGCTCCGTCTCTTTATATAACTTATTAGACGAAGCCTCACTAAAGAAAATCGCAGATAACACAGCTTCCCGAATCTGGAGCGGATTTATTACCTTTGGGTCTGCTACAGCTGGAGTGATGGGAATATTCATCATCGTACGTCTCGTAAAGTTTCTTATAGATACTCTAATCCATGGATACGCCTTACATTCTGCATATGGTTGCACTCTGTATCTTTTCGGAGCAATTTGGAGTTCCGTAACCAATCTACTTTTGCACCTTGCTCGAGGACCATCGAAGAAGCTAAGGATACAAGTCCAAGACGATGAACAAGGGATACCACTCCAGGAAAAAACCAGAGATGGACCAATCACTCGTGCGCAACAACCATACTACCTTACTTCAACATCAGTAAATACCACAGAACCACATCCCATTATCTATCGCGATCTTGGCGCCCGTATGCATGAAATTGAACAGACTCCTCCGAAAACATCGGAGTCCGTTCTAAAATAAGGAGGGGGTTGTGACGTCCCGCCAATAAAATTATTTCTTTTTACGAAAATCTTAAAATTGAAATTATAACCCTCAATTACTGACTAAATTCTTACTACTGTTCCACAGTACGATTGTATATTATAAATTCACTTACTTGCTCCTATGATAAATATCACCAGACCACTCAGGCGTCACAGTCACCCTCTTGCGCATGAAACTTACCGCAATAGTTCAAAAGCGATCCGCCAGTGTCGGAATGTCAATAATATAAATAAAGATTTAATTTCACCCCTGGTGCCGAAACATCCGGTCAATAATATAAATAAGGATTTAATTTCACCGTTGGTGCCGAAACGTAATAGAAGATCTAGTTTCACCGCAGGTGTTGACGCGTCTAATAAAAATATGCGACGAGAAGGGTTTAGTCATCGCCGGTGCCGACAATGCAAAGAGGAAGGTTTAGTTTCACCGCGCGGTAGCGCGAGAAAAATACTCAAATTACCAACTCTAACCTTCCTGTTTACATTTCTGAATGACTCAAGCCATCTCGAAAATTCGGACAACTTCGACCAATGACAGCGTAAGGAACCACCCCGAAAATGCCCCTCCAGTCGATCACTAGCCAATGGCGAACAGCGAACTCGGCGGTCTTTTGAGTATAAAACCCAGCGCTTAACCGGGACGAGTCAGTCTAATTAAGGAGGTTGGCTAGTGTCCCGCTGAGCGGCAGGCGGCGCGGCAAGAGGGGAAAATTTAGAGGTGTCTTCGCATTGCTCGTTTTACGCGTTGCTTGCACTTTTAATATTTTTGCTATGTATAAGTTATGTATAATGTTTCGCCCGATGTATAAGAGTATAATTTCAATAATTAATTACTTGACAACCATGCAGACAATTATCTTCAAGTGGTTGCTCAAATCAGCTAAAAAAATGATAAGAATTAGTTCAAATTTATGGAGGATATTCGTCTATGGGAATAAGTCGTCCATGCCAAAGTTGAAGACAATTGTCTGCATGGTTGTCGAGTTATTAATTATTGAAGTTTATAACTTCAATAATGAATAACTTGACAACAATCCAGACAATTGTCTTCAACTTTGCCATAAATGACAGATTTCCATAGACGAATATCCTCTATAAACTTTAACTAATTCTTATCATTTTGATATACTCTTATATACGGGCGACATAGCAAAAATGAATAATTCAATAATTAATTACTCGACAACCATGTAGACAATTGTCTTCAATTTTGGTATAGACGACAGATTCCCATAGACGAATATCCTCCATAAATTTGAACTAATTCTTATCATTTTGATTTGAGCAACCACCCTCCTTAAGCAGTCTCAGTCTAATTCAAAGTCTATTCTAAACTTATAAAACTTAAAATTCTCATATTCAGTCTAATTAAGGAGTCTAAGTCAATTCTAAATCTAAATCTAAATCCAAAAGTCGATCTCTTTATTCTCAATTAATTAATACACGTCTATTATTCACACGCAGTCTTGTTACTTCGACTTTTACTCCAAGTAAATTCAACTTAGAGTCAGTGCCTCCAGGCCTGAGTCTCCGAGAGCTGCGCCGGCCGTTTGTTGTTCGCACCTGCGACTTGCGATCTGCCTCTCATCCCCTAGAGAGAGGTTCCAGCGACCGAGCTATTATCTACGAGGTGGCATCCACACCATCCTGTAAGTTATTTCTAATATTCGACACGTTGTAATTGCGAGCGAGCGTTATTCCCCATGTACAAGCCATGAGAAATTGTATTAAATCTATATAATATACATTTATATATACTGGAAATATTCACAAACAGTTCGATTTATTCAGATCCAACCTTATTCCCGATATACATATATAAATATAAATTTTGCAATTCGATCTTTGTATAATTTTTATTATTTTAATCAAGTGCACCTTGACATTTGTTCGAATTACCAATCATTTCCCCCAGACATCCCTCCACCGATAAGTTCGCTAACAACAGCCGGTATCCTGGCTACTAAATAAAGGGTCTTTTAAAGACTAAAAGGTGTTTCAATTCCCAATTACTCCCGAACGATTGTCAAAGTAGATTTCAAATCAAGTATTTAATATTTTGATTTCATTATTTCATTTTATTTTCCCCTATTTCCCTTCCATACCGTTTTAACAACGAATCCTCTTGCCTGTCCCGGGTTATAGTCGGTGCATGCAGACTGACCCTAAACAACGAAAGGAGAGGGCCTTTTGCGCTGCGCCGAGGTAGTGGTGTTAAAAGGTAAAGAAAAAAAACGTTACTAGCGGATTCTCAAACCGCGACGTAACACAACAAGTACATACAGTCGTACGATCCATCGAAACCATCGTTGTACTTGATGTATTTTGATGTAAACAACTTGTACGGCTGGGCAATGTGTCAACCTTTGCCCTATGCAGATTTTCAATGGGTCGACGACGTGTCTAGTTTTGATCTATCATCGATCTCGCTTGATTCACCTATAGGCTATATCCTTGAAGTTGACCTCGAGTACCCACAACATTTGCATGATGCGCACACTGACCTACCGTTTTGCCCGACACGTGACAAGCCGCCCGGTAAGCGGCAGGACAAGCTCCTCGCAACCTTGCACGATAAGAAGCGTTACGTGATACACTATCGTAACTTGCAACAGTGTACGCGTCACGGGCTCCATATAGCAAAGATTCACCGCATATTACAATTCGCGCAATCTCCATGGCTTCGCGATTATATAGAACTCAATACGAAATTTAGAACACTGGCCAAAAACGATTTTGAGAAAAATTTATACAAATTAATGAATAATGCTGTATTTGGTAAAACGATGGAAAATGTGCGTAATCGCGTAGATGTTAAACTCCTGACAAAATGGGATGGAAGATACGGCGCAGAGGCAATGATTGCAAAACCAAATTTTCATAGTAGAAGTATTTTTTCGGAAAATTTGGTTGCAATAGAAATGCGCAAATTAGAGGTTAAATTTTACAAGCCAATTTATGTCGGAATGTGCATACTCGACATTTCCAAGACATGTTTATATGAGTTTCATCATGAATACATGTCACCATTGTATAGTGATAAATGTTGGGTAATGTACACCGACACAGACAGTTTAATATATCACATCGAATGCGAGAATGTTTATGAGAATATAAAACGCGACTTTCACAAATTCGATACAAGCGATTATGCCGCAGACAATCCATACGGTATACCGCTTGTGAATAAAAAGGTACCGGGTCTAATGAAGGATGAAAACAATGGTACGATAATGACTGAATTTGTCGGACTTAGAGCAAAGATGTACGCCTTGCGAGTCGACGGTAAGAAAGATACGAAAAAGGTTAAAGGCGTCAAGAGTAACGTTGTCGCGAGAACAATAACGTTTGACGATTACATGCAGTGTTTGAATGATGAGATTGAAATGACGCGATCACAATCTTGCATTAGATCAAAATTGCACAAGGTGTACACCATATCCGAAACGAAAGTCGCTCTAAGTCCATACGATGATAAGCGATACATTGTGCCTGATTCTACCAACTATTCTACGCTACCATGGGGACATTATAAAATACCGCTGTAAATATGTATTTTGTAAATAAGAACACGTATATTTTGTAAATAAAATGACTTATTAATATTCATATTGTAATAAATATATACAAGTTTACAATTTTACAATACATTATTTTTGCTTATCCAAGAATTGTGTGAATTATCGAATCCCAGCCACTTTACATAGACTTCATCCCCCCTTTTACGCAACACTTTTTCAACGAGATACACGTCGGGATTAGCGACGCGATGCAACTCATATTCGTAGAATCCTCCGGCGACGGGTTTTTTGCAGGAATCTTCCAATAGATACGTCACGGGATTAGTTTTCTGCACTTTGATAATTTTAAACACCTCTGTGGTCCAATTTGGCGTGTACCCTTTCTCGAAGATTGTCTTGAATTTACTCACGCGTACCGAGTCACCCACTTTAAATCGCGCGGGAGCAGCGATCTTTACGTGGCTGTACACCGTTGTTAGGAGCTTGTCGGCGATCGCGGGGGTAACATCGATGGGTCGCATGCCAATAGTTCGATGCTTTCGCGCGTTGTAATCTGACACGAGGCGCGACAATGAGTCGATCCATCTGTAATTTCCATTGTGCGTAAACATTTTCCACATGTCGTTCTTTAGCGTGCGATTAAATCGCTCGACAACCGATGCCTTCATTACGGAATACGTCGAATAGTGATTGATATTGTGTTTCTTCAAGAGTTTCTGCACGTTTGCGTTGTAAAATTCCTTCCCCCTGTCAGTGTGAAGATTTTTCGGACATCTTGCGCCGTCTCGAATTATTTTTGCAATCGCCGTAGTAACCTCATTTCCGCTCTTGGCCTTGAGCGGTACGGCCCATGCGTGCTTGCTCAGCACGTCGATAACGGTGAGTATGTAGTGGTAGCCTCTGTTGAATCGAGTGTAAGGACGCATCTCGACCACATCCGCCTGCCCACAGGTCATCGTATCCGCGCACTATGACGCGTCTTCGTGGAAAATTTCTTCTCGCCGGAGCGTGTAGTTCCTCCACCAGCTGCCGCTTCTCAGCTGTTTTCTTCTTCTTACTAGCCATGATGACAAGTAAATGACGCCAAAATCAAGTGTACGTTCTGTCTTATCTATTCACGATGATTTGTAATGATTTGCTGAATCGTCTTTTGGAGCTCGTTTAGGGCAATCTGCACGTTATTTTGGAACGCGACCATCTTTCTCTCGATTTCATCCTGTCGATTCTTCAAAATTTGTATGCTCTGTTGCACGTATTGTTTGTTGGCAGCATCGCCATCATCTACAGGTAGCGCTACACGTCGAATCTTGCGCGACTTTGCATCGAAGTCAGTGGCGACCACGCAAAGAGCGTTATCGCGCACGTAATTTCTGAGTAATCCGCTCCATTGATAGTACGGTTCCGCTCCGCCTCTTCCGAGCGATATGCCAAACTTGTTGATCGGCATTTCAATGTTGATTGAATGGTTCACTGAAGCGTGGTTTAATTTATAATAAGCCCAGCCTCGCGAAGTTCCTCGATAATCGATAGAATCTCGTTGTTGTGACCGTTGTGGCCCGCTTGGCGTGAAGCTTGGAGCAATCGGAGACGGTCTACGAGCTCATTGGGGTCGTCCCAATGAACATAATCGATTTTGTTGTCGTTTAATGTCACAGCACGCGGTATACCTCTTCCAGTTTTTTGGCCTGATATCAGCGGTTTGATTATTTGTGTGTATTCGTATCCCCCATTGCCACTTAATCGACCGTTCGGATCATTATTACGTTTATGCGCGCTTGTCATCAACAGCATGCTCTTATACGTTTGCATGTCGTCCGCCGTGTAGATGTCGTCATCGGGGACTTTCTTGAAGATTAACTCGTAAAGACCGGGTGTGCCGACATATCGTACGCCGTCAATAAAAATGTTATCAGCGCTGTTCACGTCAAAACGTTTACTACCAAACTTCATTCCATCATCGTCGAATTTAACACCGTAAACGTTGTCCATACCCTCCTGTTTGCCACTCAGGACAGGCATGAGATACTTTAGGCTTAATGGGCCCAATTGATCTAGCAACGCTTCTCGACCCTCCTGCGTTTGCAGCTTATTTCGAACGGATGTCACGAGCGAGTCGTCCGTGGTTTCGAAAACATCCCCGTTTACGAGTGAATCAAGCGTTGTAGGTTGTACTGTTTTCACTGTCGTGGACGGTGTAGATGTTATCGGCGGTACATCCTGTGGAGCTTTTAATTTACGCGGTTGTAAAATTTTGACTGTTTCGTTCAGAGTAGATGGCACTGTTTTCGATCGTCTCAACTTTGACGTAACCGGAGTTGAAGCCATTACAACGTCATCAAACGAGGCATTTGATCGTTTTCGCTTGGAGCTGTCAAACGACTCTAACATTTCAGGTTCTTCGCCAACGGTGTTTTCGACAATCTGCTTTAAAGGCTCGATGATGGGTTTAAAGTGTCTCTCCAACGCGATATCTTCCTCCATTTTACCGGTTTTTAATGCGCGATACTTTTTGCGAATCGAATCGCTCGTTTTTACAATCTGCTTGGCTATCCTCTCGCGATCTCTAGTCTCCATGCTGCTGGTGTCCATATTGCGACAACGTTGTCCAGCCAACGCGTTGATAATAACTAAACGCGTTACGGTATCGCAAAGTCGTTAAATCCTTTTCTATATCGACCATTTGAAAGCGCGCTGTCTTTGTCTATCACCACGAATCCATACTTTTGCTGCCAACAAGTATGACACAATTTGCTAAAATTTTCGAAAGACATGTCGGTGTTTACGTGATCGTTGTATACGTGTTTTAGATTGGTACCATCTTGTTTAAACAAAATCAATAAATTTGCGTTGTCGCGTATAAGATGCTTTGGTATCTTTGCATACGTCTGACAAAGATAGAAGGAGTCGACGGCTGCGTGCCGACCCATTGAAAAGTATTCTCTTATCGTGTCTTGCTTGTCGCACGCCACGTCATCAATGATAAAAATAGAATTCGGAAGCGCTTCGCTCGGTGGAATGACGTCACTGTTATTCGAAAAAGTAAAGTAGCCAATTTCTTCTATCGGCGTTAATATATTCTCCAAGTATCGATATTTTGGTTGTTGCAGCGATTTCGAGTACACGTACACGTTCTCGAAGCGTACACCGTGCGGACTTTCCAGCAAGCTTATCAACACGTTTGTCTTACCACAATTCGATGGACCACAGATGATACCGCGTATAGAAATTGGTAGCATGTCTCCATGTTTGCGTACCTCTTTCATTAACTGTACCTTATCATCAAAGTTTGTCACTTTGATCACCCGCGATTGTCGCACGAACCGCATGTTATCTCCCCTCCACAACAAATGTAAAACGGTATCGTGAAAACCGGCCTATTTATACAGGAGCGTAGAGCTGAGACGCTCAGTACTTAAAATGTTTTTGCTACTGTCAGATAACAGCGATATTTACAATTTAACGACCGAACAGTTGAAATATATTCCAAAGGTCATTCTACTACGGCAGTTTTACAATTACATAGATTATTTGTGGGATAAATTTCCCGACCATATCAAGACAGATTCGGAGATTCAGCAATATCGTCGGTGTTTGAAACATTATAATTTACCGCATCATCAAACGCATATCGACGGTCCGCCGCCGTTGATAAAGAACTGCGGCGAATGTCAGCGATAGTAAAAGGCCGCGGATTATTAAATCGCGCGATAAACGCACTTCCGATCGAATTACATATCCCCGGCTATCAGTTTTGTGGTCCGGGCACTCATTTAGAAACACGATTGGCGAGAGGTGATCAAGGTATTAATCCATTGGACGCAGCGTGTCGCGAGCACGATATAGCCTATTCGCATAGCAACGATCTCGCAAAACGACACGTGGCTGACAATATACTCGCTGCGAAAGCGCGAAAACGCATTACAGCGAAAGATTCAACTCTCGGAGAGAGAGCTTCCGCCACAGCTGTCTGGGCGGCCATGAAAACCAAGACAAAACTCGGAATGGGTTTAAAAACAAAAAAGAAGAAGAAGAACAAGCGAATACTTCCGGTTGCAAAACGCGGTGGTATCCTACCGATCCTACCGTTGTTGGGAGTTCTCGGTTCATTGGTCGGCGGAGCGGCAGGAGTCGCAAAGGCTGTGAACGATAACAAAGCCGCGCGGCGTCAGCTGGAAGAATTGAAACGTCATAATCGCGCCACGGAAGGTCATGGACTTTATCTCGCTCCGTATAAACGTGGGAGGGGAGTCTCGAGAAAAAAAAAAAACGTCGAGACGCTAAAAATTCCGAAGGGTGTAACTACAAACGTACAACTACAACAACTAGCGAAGCGTATGCGCATTCCATATTTTAGAGGTATTTTCATGCGTACTACTTTACCAACGGGAGGAGTTGGTCAAAACGAAAGTGGTATCGTAAACTTGGATAATGCTGAGGGACCGGGTACTCACTGGGTGGCATACGCAAAGAGAAGACATCGAGCCATATATTTCGACAGTTTTGGCAATCTTCGACCGCCTAGGAAATTGGTGCAGTATCTAAAGAATGTGACGCAAATCTTGTACAATCGCACGCCTTATCAGCGATACGATCAGAGCAATTGCGGACAACTGTGTTTGCACTTTCTACAGACGGTTGACGATCAATTTAAAGACTGGCGTTGCGGTGTTTGAACTCAGTATTATTTCAAACATGTCACTGACATTTACGCTCACAGGCAAGAGTAGCATCCTCGCGGTAAACTACTTTCCTGCTGTGGATTTGAGCGATGGCAATTACGAGCTCGGTTTGACAGATTTTGAAACCTATTATACGATACCAAATGTAAATTCTTCGAACAATAAATTCTACTTTGATGACAAGGAGATTGCCATTCCCGAAGGATCATATGAACTGCGTGATATAGATACGTATCTGAAACGTGCCATTTTACGGTCCAACGATGTTGCGAGAAAGAAACATGTCGGCGAAGATGAAGAGTACCCACTGGTTATTCGAGCTAACAACAATACGATGAAGAGCGAGATCAAGTGTACTTATCGAGTAAATTTCACCAAACCGAACAACATTGGATCGCTGCTAGGATTTTCAGCGAATCGCGTACTGGAGCCGCGACAATGGCACGAATCGGACGTACCGATAAATATTATTAGTGTAAACATTATTCGCATAGAATGTAACGTGACCGCGGGTGCGTACAGTAACGACAAGTATGTGCACACGATACACGAATTTTCACCAAGTGTGCCACCAGGATATAAGATATCGGAAACGCCGGCACAGATCATTTACCTTCCGATCACCGTACGGAGCATTACGGACCTAACAATTCGCGTTGTGGATCAGGACGGTCGGTTGATCGATTTTCGTGGAGAAGAGATCACCATTAGACTGCATGTGCGAAGACGTCAGTGGTAACGTGAGATGCTCATACTGAACGAAGCCGAACAGGTGCAACAGACGAAAAACATAATTAGAAAGACAATTCGAATCGCCGAAGAAGAAACTCACCGCGTCGAACGTTGAATTTTTAAATCATTGGGATTTTGTCGTGCGACATGGCTAATATCTTGAACATTGGAGGTGAACCGATCTTTGACGACAGCGTCGTCAAGATTGAGTCTCATACATACAATCCATACGCTAACACGACGTTTTGGCATAGCGATGAGATAAGAATACCCATACAACAACAAGATTTATACACGTTGCCGTGTGAAAGCTTTTCTCTACGTCGAAGGAATATTAAAGATAAAGAAAAGAACTGCGGTCTGTGGCAACGCTTGTAAATAATTGCGTGGCGTTAGTTTGACGAATTTCGATAAGAGCTTAACGGCGTGGAGATTGATCGCAATAGAAACGTTGGAAAAACCAGTACTATCCAAGAATTAGGTATCGCTAACGTATGACAGGTTGCTATAATCATGCGGAA